>CM037784.1:64368323-64401530 GCA_021229015.1 Solen grandis
ATGGGGCCCCCTTTTGTGTTGTTTTGCCCTTTTTTCATGTAAAATTCCCTCTATTTCATTTTATATTTATTCAAAACCCATTCCCTGAAACAATAAAAAATTAAATCTCAACAATATTGTGTGTTTTTTTTAACAACCTTTTTCCATAATCTATTGTGTTTACATATATTTCCTCGACAATTGGAACATCATGAAAAGACCTATGCAAACAATACCAGTCAGCAGATCAGGTTTTTATATGAAAACTTATAAATACCGGACTTATCTAAAGCAACATTTTTTTTTACTTTCTACAGAATCAACATTTAGCATAACTGGATAAGTGTTCTTTAAGCAAAGTATCCAGTTTGTGACATACCAAAGTTTTAACAAATGATACATTTTAACCCCTTTTTAACACCCAACATCTAAAAAAAGATGCAGGTTTGAATAACCCAATGTCAGAAAATGTGACTAGCTGTGTTACAAAACCCCACAGTCTATAACATGGTACTACAGTGCACAAGCTCTATATTTGTCACAAGTACACATATCCAGATGACTAAAATACTTTTGATGAATTATACATCTAAAAAACATGGCTTATTTTTTTGAAATTCTTCTTTAAACTGTGACAAAATTTGTGTGAGTTTTTGTGTGTGTGTGTGTTCAATTTTTTTTTTTACATTTATCATATCATTTTTCTATAAGAACTACTTTTGTTTAGAACAAAAATAACCATTAATCAACAATAAAGCATCATCTTCCACTGCTGTTAACCCTTTACTATAAAGTTGACTGCAAGGCACAAACTGTATCTAACCTTTTTTTTTTTAAACTTCAACCTGGCTCATTTTTTAGCTCACCTGAGCACAAAGTGCTCAAGGGAGCTTTGTGATCGCCCTTCGTCCGGCGTCCGTCGTCGTGCGTCGTCCGTCGTCCGTCGTCCGTTGTCCGTCGTCCGTCGTCAACAATTTGCTTTAAACGACATCTCCTCTGAAACCACTGGACAGAATTTAATGAAACTTGGCATGAATGTTTTCCCTTTGGGGGAGACTCTACAAAATTCTAAAATAAAGTTGATCCATGAAGAACTCTGGTTGCCATGGGGAACAAAAAAAAAACTGAAAACTTTAAAAATCTTTTTTAAAAAACTACTTCCAAAATTTCAAAAAAATTGGGGTTTCCCAAAAGGGTTCCTTTGGGGGTAAACCCTTTTACCAAAATTTTCTAAAAAAAATTCCCCGATCCGTAAAAAAAAAAATGGCCGCCCGGGGCGGGGCTTTTTTGTCTTATATGTTTTATAGAAAAATTTAAAAACCCAACACCCTCCTCTGAAACCCCCCGGGAAACCAAAAATTTTGTTTAAAACCCTTGGGCGGGGGATTTTTCCTTTGGGGGGCCCAACCCTACCAAATTTTCCCAAAAATTTTTTCCGTCCGTAAAAAAACGGGCCGGGCCCCGGGGGAAAAAAGGGCCCTTATTTTTTTTAAATATGTAAAAAGGGGAAACCTTTAAAAAAACATCCCTCTAAAAAAACCCCACTAGACAGTTTTTGGGATTAAATTTGGGCGGGGAAATTTTTTTTTTTTTTGGGTAAAAACCTTCCCCCCCAAAAAGTTGCTAAAAAAAAATTTGCCCCAATAAAAGAACTCTGGTTTCCCCAGGGAAACCAAAAAAAAAAAAAAAATATGAAAATTTTAAAAAAAAAATCATTTTCCTCCCCAAAACTACTGGAAAGATTTTTAAAAAAAAATTGGGTTTACAGATTTTTCCTTGGGTCAACCCTACCAAAGTTCCCAAAAAATTTTTTTCCCGATCCGTAAAAAAACAGGGCCCCGCCAGGGGCGGGCTTATTTCCCTTTAAAAAGTATATAGAAAAACCCTTTTAAAACAAACAACCCCGGGAAACCACGGGGACAAAAATTTTTTAAATTAAACTTGGCAGGGATATCCTTGGGTAAACCCTTCACAAAAGTTTGCAAAAAAAAACTTGACCCAGTAAAACTCGGGTTGCCTTGGCCCCAAAAAGAGAAAAAAAAAAAAAAATTTTAAAAATAAATTTTTTTTTCTTCAAAACTACTGGCCAAAATTTTAAAAAAATTTGGGGTACAGATTTTCCCCTTTGGGGCCCAACCCTACCAAATTTTTCTAAAATTTTTTCCGATCCGTAAAAAAAACATGGGGGGGCCAGGGGGGGGGTTTTATTTCCCCTTATATGTATATAGGGGAAACCTTAAAAAAACATCAACCCTTTAAAAACCATGGACCAGAATTTGTTTAAACTTGGGTAGGGATGACCCCGGGGTCAATTTTTCCACAAAAGTTCTAAAAAAATTTTATCCCATGAAAGAACCGGTTTTCCCAAGGCCCAACAAAAAAAAAAAAAATAAAAAAAATTTTAAAAAAAATTTTCTTCAAAACTACTGGCCAGATTTTAAAAAAAAATTTGGTACAGGGTTTTTCCCTTTTGGGTCAACCTTTTTATCTCGGGGTGCGATTTAGGGCCACCCAGGGGGCCCTTTTGGTTTTACTGATTTTGGGTTCAAGTTTTTTATTTGTTTATAAAGTATAAAATAAAAATTTGTCATGCCCAATGCTGTTTTTATTTTTTAGCCCCTCAGGGAAAAAGTATTTTTATTTTTTTCAACACCAGTAATTTTTTTCATCTCGGGGCCCAAGGGGGTTTTCGGAAAAACCCAATTTAAAAAAATTTTGAGTACAAAACTGATTTATTTATCATGTGGAAACCACAACAAAATCGTCGGGTATTACAAAAAAATGGAAAAAGTGGCCTACGCACGGGTTACAAAACTAAAGGGCTATCAAATTCATTCGGGGAAAATCCCGAGGATGATGAGAGATAGTAGAAACGAACAACCTTACCAAAAACCTCCGTCGAATTTAAATTGTATGTTAGGAGAAAAAGATGGGGAAAAAAATTAAATTTAGGGTTAAAAAACCGAAAGGGACCCCATAAAAAAGAAACCCACGTAAATTTCCACACACAAAACAAGTTCCAAAACAATCCAAGGCTAGTCGTACCTCAGCTTAAATGAAACCACTACATGGTTTATTTAAAAACACAGAGATAAAGGTCGAATCAAAACCGGGGCGAACCAAATAAAAAAACTACCCCAAATTTTGGTGATGGCGAAACAAAGATGCAAACCTCTAAAAAACCCAGGGAAAACTTATAAATTGACTTTTAAATCCAAGAACACCCGCCCCAAAGAATCGTTTAAGAACGATGGGCCCCCAAAATCGGTGGGTAACGGGGTTTAAAGATCGGGACCGATTGTCTACACACAGATAAAATGCCTAAAAACATGACCCCCAAATTAATCCTTTAAAGGGATACAGCTACCAGGGAAAAAACACACCACATACATGACCAAAGCTCTAAACCCGTTAAAATGGGGAGAAGAACCCAACGAAACGACAAGAGTTTGGTAGAAATCAGGATTAACAGAGATGGTGAAAAAATTCCCCTTTAGCTGCATCGACTCATCTTAGAGAAAAAAAGTAACCGCCAAAAAACAAATGAATTTTAAGGGAAAACGAAAAACAAAGACTTTTTTAAAGACAAAGCTGTCAAAAAATGTGGTTTTACCACAAAACAAAACTTTTTAAAAAAAACCTGGGTGGAGGTTTCCTTGGGGGAAACCATAAAATTCGTACACTGCTTCAAAGGGAAAGGGGACCAAAGCGTGAAAAAAATTTGGCCCCCTTTAACAAGAAAAAAAACCCACCCAAACAAAAGGGCCCATCACCCAGGAAACGGTAAACCCCAACAAAAACGAAAACAAGCCAACCAAACCAAGTCACCAGAAAGGGAAAACCCAAAAAAGGAAAACAACTTTCCCTTTCATAAACCGTTTTAGGTCACGTAAGAAAAAAAACGCTCGTATCAAACTGGAACCCCAAAAGGGGCCCCCCTACGATTTCGACGGTTTGTTACTTTCAGGGACATCACCCAAAAAGCATCACCCCTTGGGCCCCAAAATTCTCTTCCACGGGGACCTCATCTACTCCCCCGTTCTAATAGAAGTTCGATGAGGTCTGGGGGGCTACACCACAAGGACAAGGGGAGGGTTTTTTCCTCCAAACCCTACTTTTTCGACGAAAAATTTGGTTTCCCTTTTTCCAATTTTTCAAGGGGGCTTTTTCCCCCATCATAAATCAATCACATCAAAAACATCATCATCAATTTTTTTAAAACCAACCCCAAAGGTCCCTTTTTCCCCCCCTTTAAAACCCTACTGCCGTTAGCGATAGAAATTCAGGACCACTGATTAGTGCTGGCAAAAATCGCTTTAAAAAGCCCTTCAACATTGGTATAAAAAAAAAGAGACCAAACATTTAAACATCATTTGCCCATCATGAAGCGCAAAAAACCGCTCTTTCGCAAAAAGGGGCAAAATGTTGCTTGCTTTTAAACAGAAGCCCGCCCCAATTTCGAAAGAAGATTATTCAAGAACCCCAAAAAAATTTGGGATTGTATTGCTGAATTTTTGTAAACAAAAAAAATTTTAAAAAAAGGAAAAGTCCCACGTCAAGGCTCAAAAGGGCGCGATTGCTTTTCAAAAGGGGACAACACCCCGACATTTTAGGGGGACCAAGAAAGTATCATTTTCGAAAAAAGAAAAACCAACCCTTACCCATCAAAAAAAAAAAGGAAGGTTTTTTTTTTTCCCCCTTTTTTTTTTTTCCCCCCCAAACCTTGGGCACCCCCCCTTTACCAAATAAAATTAAAAACCTTTTGTTTTGGGAAATCATTGGGAAAAATATGAAAAGAGGGGCCCAAGGGTTTCCATTTGGGGGTTGTTGGAAGAGAGGGTCGATGGAAGAAAAAACCCAAACGACCTTTTTTAAACCCCACCCCCCCCCAAATGAGCCCAAAACCCCATCATTACAAAAAGAAATGAATAAAATTCTTGACCCCAATAAATTTTGTCTGAGTCAAAAAAGCAAAACAATTTAGAAGTTTTTACATCGCTTCAAGTTTTCACAAAAAAAAAACCCACCCCAACCCTCTAGACCACAAAAATGGCTGAAAAAACCAACGAGTACGTGACTAAAAAAGAAAGAGGAAAAACCGATGCCCTTTTGAAAAAAATTAAATTTCCTAGAAAATTGTTCCAACGACCATGGGGGGCGAAAGGCTAACTCCTTGTTAAACATGCTGAAAGACCATCCTCACTTAAGGGGGGATGAACATGGCCGGGTTAAAAATTATAAAGGAAAACCCCTTTGAAGGTTCAAATATTTTTGGGATCTGGTCAATGTTTGTTACTTCGACACGGAAAGGGTCAAATCCACGGGGATGGGAAAAATTTTCTGGGGGCTGAGAGGGGCAACTTTCCCACAAAAAAGCCCGTGGGGCAAAAAAAACATCGAGGGAATTTCAAAAAACCCCAAGATGAGGATGAAGAAGAAGGGGAAAGGGGGATAAAATTTTATGATAGTTTTGCCTACCACCCCCCCCAACAAAAAACAAGGGAACCTTTATTAAAAAAGGGAAAAACCCCGGGGAGATATTACCCCATTCGTCTTTGGGAACGCCTACTAAAAAGGAAAAACGTTTTTCGTCACCGGGCAAATGAAAAACCGATAATCCTAGGAGTTTTTTGGGGGAAATTTCATGGACCTACAAGGAAAAGCGAAAAAACAGTTGAAATCTCCCCTTTTAAAAGGAAATTTTACGAAAACGGGTTGAAAAACCCCAAAAAACCTACCTTTTCAAAAAACAAACAACCAAAAATTTTTCAAACGTCGACAACGTTTTAGGGGGTTTATCGATAAATCAAGGAAAACTGATCTCCGCAGTTGCAACGTATGTAAAAAGGGGAAATTTTTCCCAAATCGCTACTTACAAATGTGTCATTGATGTTTTTTAAAAAAATAGGGCTTGGGTAATACCCCATCATTGAAAAAAACTGAAAAAAAACGCTTTCCCAAGCCTTTCGCTATTCTAAAAAAAGGGCCCAAAAACCCCAACTCTCTTTTTACAAACAAAAAAGGCCGATTTTTTTTTTAAAAAAAGATTTTCCCAAAAAGTTTCTAAGAAAAGCATGACATTCATTTTTTCACGTCTAAAAAACCCAGAAACAAAAGCGGGATGGGGGGTTTGAACGTTTTCAACGAAACGCTTAAATAAAAGAATGTGGAAATATTTTCCCTCATCACAAGACCCGTCATTAGGGGGGAATGAAACTGCAAAAAAAGGTAAAAAAAGGGCCCTACAATATCCTTTTTTCATCGAAGCACCCGGACTTACCCATGCATCGTTTCTAAGAAAATGACCCAATGAAGCCCCAAAAAAACTTTGGGTAGGGCAACCATCAAAAGAAAAAAAAAGAAATAAACTAAATTTAAAAGTGGGGGGAAATATATGCCCCATCAAAAAAACCAAGAAAAACATTTTCCAAAGGCCTATCTCCCCAAACCTGGACAGGGGAATTTGGGTTAAAAGGGTTCGCATCAACAGAACACATCCATTAAACCGTAAAACTTAAGCCCTTGGCGGAAAAAACTATCGCCGGACCCCCTTTTCTACAGGGAGGGAAATTCAAAAATATAAAAGATGATGAGCAAATACGAAGTGGAATCATTTTTCTTAAATGGGGGGCGTCCCACGCGTGAAAGGCAGTAAAATTTTTTCAAGAAGTGAAAGTCAAGTTTTTTGGATATCCAAAAAATTTTTAAAACATTTGGTTTCCAAAATCGCATTTAGAATAAAGTATAAACGTCATGAACAGCATGTCTCGTCCCAAAAACCCGCAGGTTTTGGTAGACAAAAATATACAGGACAAAAAAAAGTGAGGTACCAAAAAACAGAAACACTTTCCTTTAAACAGATTTTTAACATCTTTTTTCACGTGCATTTTGAACCTTTTTGGGCCAAAAATCCAATCGTTAACTTTGGGTTTCTGCTGATGAGTACCTTTTTTTTTCGGATACATTCTTCCAAACCCCAGTTTTAAAAATTTTAAAAAATCATGAACCATTTTACTACTCACTCCCCAAACATGATATTTTAGGGATTGTAAACCCCAAAAAACACACAATGTTGTTTTTTAAAAACCCAAACACAAAAACCATTTATGTCGACAAACAAAATTTTGGGAAATGGCCTCGTGGAAAATGGGGGGGTTTTTGGGGGGGGGGGGGGGGTTCCAAAGTTCCCCCAAAACAAAAATTTAAGAGGGTTAAAGGAAAAATTCTAAATTTGTGCTAAAGAAACCAAAAACTGGGCCCGCAGCCTTTTCACAAGGGGGGGAAAAACGGGGGAGAATTAGATGGAAAAAAATGGGCAATAAACCCCTTTTTCATTCCTGCCGGCATTTTATCGTCCCCAAACAAACCCACTTTACGAAATGGACAAGGCCCATTAAAAAAGCCAAAAAAAACAATTTTTAACTCAAAGAAACCTCACATTTGGACTTGATTTTTTTCCGGGTTGTCAAAAAAAGTGTCAAGTTTTCCTTTAAAAGTGGGGGTTTTAAAAGATCGGCTTGGGGAACCTTCCCCCCTTCCCTTTTCCCCCCCACGAAAAGTTTTTTTGGGGGGAAAAGGGGAAGGCCCTGAGGGTTTTCCGGACAAGACAACAAACCAAATTTAAATACGGTGTGGGAAACCCCTTCACAAGAGAAACCCTTTTTTTTATATAAACCCATCGGGGGAGAACAAAAACTTTTATAGGGGAAAGTCCCAAGCACCCATTTTTACGCGTTTTGTGCCATTTGAAAACAAAAACAAAAGCAGGGTCTTAAATCCCCCACAATGCACTTTTAAATTTTTAAAAACTACACTTTTCAAACCTGTCCCCGCAGATCATATTTCAAAGAGATCAGGGTCAATAAAACCAGCGACACAGGGGAATCAGTTTTATTTCCCTCCGGGAAGTTCGATGGGAACCTTTATTTTTAAAAAAAAGACAAAAATGATTTCCATTTTTCCGTGTCAAAACCCCGAAAAAGTCGGATTTTGGTTTTTGGGTTTTCCTGTTCAAAAAAATTGGGCCCGCAAAAATCTTTTCCCCTGGTGAAACCCATCGTGAACTCAGGACTAAAGAAAACTGGGAAAAAGGGGGGGCTTTAAACAAGGTTTTAGAGCCTTAAAAAAATTCCCGCCCGGCCCAAAAAAGTAAAGGGCAGGATCCGAAACGGGGTTAAAAAAATTGTTGAAAGATGTGGGCAGAAAAACCCCTGAAGGGATTAAAACTTCGGGGAAAATTTAAACTCCGACATCATTCGCTTCCCCCGACGTCAAGGAACACAACAAAAAAAAAAAAAATCCCACACGACCGGTTTGATTTTTTTTTGATTGAAACAACATGATGCAACAAAGGGGCCCTTGGATGTAGCAAAACTGAACTTGATGTACAAAATGGCCCCCAACCTACCATGACACAATGAAATCCCACAGTGGGCCCGAAACAATTTTCCTGTTCCAGAACTGAGCCAAATTTATCTTTTCCCCCTTGAATTTTGAAAAATTCCCTGCTCAATCAAAAAGTGGAAAATGATATTACCAGAAACTAAATTGACCCGAAAGTCCAAAAAATAAAATTTAAAAAACCCGAAGGGACCCAATCGGCCTTTTGGGGATGGAGAAAAAACCCACAGTAAATAATTTCCTTTCCCCAGCTTTTTTTTCAGTATTTTGGGCGGTTTCCTGAAAACAAAAAAGATCAAACCAAAAAAAGCAACAACCAACGCGTAACCCCGGGGGGGCCCACATTTAAATTTGCTGTCCTTAATTTTAAAGGGCAGTAAATCAAACAAAAGCTTTTACGCTACGGAAATGTGGAGTCCTGACACAAACGGGGCTTTTGCAAAGCCCTACAGTTTTTCGGAAAAATAATGAAAGGAAATTTTAAAAAAAGAAAGCACGTAAACCCCCAAGTCCCTGTTTTTTGGGAAAAGTGCGAACTTTTGCATTTAGAAACCCGTGTTTGCAAGACAAGGGAAACCCTTCCCCAATGGGTTAGAAGGAAGACGGCTTTTTTCGACCAACAGAACCCCAGGGGCAAGGGTTTTTTTTGCCCCGTTTGGGGGTAAAAAAGGCAAAAAAAAACCCTTTTAAATTCAAAAAAGGGAAATTTAATGTTCTGGCGGGTGGACCCCGGGTTTAAACCCCCCTATTGGCCAACAAAATTTTTAAACCCGACCATCGCTCAACATTTCCCTGAAGATCCCAATTTTCCCGAGCTGAGGGAAAAAATTTTACCATTTTCCTGGGGGCCAAGCGATTTCCAAAATCGAAAATCATTTTTTTATTTTCAAGGACAATTTTCCCCAAACCCTATCAATCTGGGCCTGGTTTTTAAAAAATACAGACATGAACGGGGGATGTGGGGAACCAACCCAATTTGAAATTTTTCCCAAAAAATTTTCAACTTGTCCTAAGTTAGAAGTCAGTGTAGACGAAAGACGGGCACCCCCAAACCTTCCCCTTCCAGCCCTATTTTTTCCAAAAGGAGAAAAAATTTTTGGGTCATAAAATGGGCCCCCCGCCCTCCAAAACCCCCCGGGGACATCGGTTTAAAAAAAAAAAAAAACCCCTCCCCATGGGTCTGACAATGGGCGATTTTCATGCAGGGGTACACCCCTTGGTTGGGGGATTGGGCCTTAAAAGCCAATCAAGGATCAGAAAAAGGGCAGTTTTCATCCTATAAAAAAGGGAAAAATTGCGAATCGAGCTTTGTTTCCCCTGCAGCTCTTGGGACCCCCATCAACGTGAATTTTGGGATGCCGAAAATACGACAGCAAATAGAGATTAACGGGTTTTAGGAAGCATCCAAATTTAACCCTGGGGCAAATCAAAGGGGAACAACTGGGCCCCCAAAAACTTACGAAGAAATCTACCCCAAATTGGGAAAAGGGGAAAAAGATTTTTAAAAGTTTTGGAACCCCATGTGGTGCATGAAAAGCAGCCCCACCCTCTTTGAAAACGTGAAAGAAAACTGTTTTTTGGTTGCCCTTGTTTATCATCCCAGTCGACCCACCCCCTAAAATTTTTTTTTAGGGAGCAAAAGTATTTGGGGCGAGATTTTTTTCTGAATAGTGGGGATTAAAAAAACTGGACATGTATCATGTGTGGAAAAAGGAAAGCTGAACTACAAAACATGGATCTCACCCACTGAGAAAGCCGATGCCTTTTTTCAATGTGGGCAAATAAAAAGGCTTTGTGTAAATACGAAACAAGAAAAAAACCCCCCCAAACCCTTGGAGGCTTTTGAGTGCGAAAAGGGGAGGACGGGAAATTTAAACCCCAAAAATTGGGAAAAAGGAAAAGATTTTAGTTTGCAGTATTTTTTGGATCATTCACCAATTCTACCCCTTGAATGCCGTGGTTTTGGGGCAAAAAATCCAACCACCACAACGTAACCCAAAACTGTAAAAACTTCCCAAATGGGAATACCCAAAAAATTCGAAAATCAACCTGGTGAACATTGGGGTTTTGTGTTTTTTCCAAAGAAAAAATCGACTTACAACCCCCTTTGGTTTCGTATGGACAAAAACCACTCCCCTCGGGGCATTCAACGTTTTTTTGGAAAAACATGGACCCATACAAAGGGAAACCTAGACTTCAAGGGTAAAAAACACGGGTTTTGTGTGGGGCATATTTTTTTGTTTTTCTTTTTTTAAATTTTTCCCTTTTTCGATTGGGGGTGGGATTTAACAAAGGGGGTTTCTTAGAGCTAAATTTTCCGGGCAGAGGAACAAACTCACTTCAGTTTGAAAAGAATTTTCCCAAAGTGGGATGTTTTGGTTTTTTAAAAAACCCGAACTATTCAAACTGTACAAAATGGGAAAAGACAAGTGGAAAACAGGGGACCAAAAAACATGCACCCCTAAAAAATTTCCCCCAAAGTTTGGAAAATGGGGAAGGCGTGTTTTTTAATTCCCGAAAGAAATATTTTTTGGGCCCCCCTTTTAAATTTTCCCTTAAAGTGTAGTTTATGTACTTGTTGGGTTTTTATAATGTTTTTCATTGTTCATATTGGTTTTTTTCAAAATTTTTTTTTTGCAATGTTTTATAAAGGGTTTAATAAAAGGCTAAAACTGAATTGATTTTTTGTTTTTTAACTTAAAACATTAACAATTGTGGGAAAAATTCCCTCTGAAAATAATTGATGGCCCTGAAAAGGCCCCTTTTGGTTTTTTTTTGATCCAAAAATAACTTCCCGGGGTCCCCCTACTAACCTTGAAAAAAACCCGGGCAAACCCAAAAAGCCATAAAAAGGCGAAAAGCCCCTGTAAACCCCCCTGTTTAGCGAAAACAAAAGGCAGGCCAGGGATACACTTGATAGGGGGCCCTAAAAAAAACGGGGACTTCCCGAAGCCGGTTTCGAAGCAAACTGGGCGCTACAAAAATCCTGACCCCCGAAAACTGGGTTTATGTGGGATAAATTTTTCCCTTTTTCCCTCTCCTCCCCCAAAAACACCCCCACACTTTTCGAACCTAAGTTTTTTTTTCAAAGGGGCCTTGTGATTTCAATCTTCTTCCCTAAAAAAAAAACACTTTAAAAATAGTTTTTGAAAAAAAAGGGGGGTCCGTAGGGCCAAAACCCCCCAATGGGCCCAAAGGGGGAAAGGGAAAAATAAACCAAATCAAGGGGGCAAGGTTAACTTTGTTGTTTTTTTAATTGGATGAAAATTTTCATTCTCTGATTTGGGGGTGCCCCAAAAAAGAAGAAATAGGTCCCCCGCCTCATAAAATTAAAAAAGGCCCCCCTTGCATCGAAACATAATCCCACTACCCAACCCTGGAAAAACTCCCTAAAAACTTCTGATCTCGGGGAAAAAATGCCATACAGGCTTTTGGGGTTTTTTTGAGCGACGACAGCTTAACCAGGCCCCCCTCAGTCCCCGTAAAAACCCCCGACTCCCCGGGGTACCAAACCCCCTACCCCAAACCCAAAGAAACAACCTCACCTCCCCCCACACCCAGCAGCAACCAGTACAAAACAAAAAAAACAACCATCCCAAAACCAAAAACCCACAGTTGGCCAGGGCCCGTAAAAAAAAAGTTGGACAAAACTAAATTTTGAAGGGAAATCAAAGGTTTAAAACAACCAAAACCCCATCAAATTGCAAAAGAGAATGGTAGAAAATTTAAAAAACCCGT
The DNA here is from genome assembly GCA_021229015.1 of Solen grandis. Taxonomy (NCBI): domain Eukaryota; kingdom Metazoa; phylum Mollusca; class Bivalvia; order Adapedonta; family Solenidae; genus Solen; species Solen grandis. Next base: position 64,380,441 of record CM037784.1, read on the forward strand.
ATCAATTTTAAAAAAGACAAAACTGGTGGTTTTCCTATCCCCTTTTAATTTCCAAAAAAAAAGGAATCCCCTCCAACAAACGTCCCCCTTGATGGTGGGTTTTCCCCTCTAAGACTGGGCCCTTTGGGGCCCATTGTAAAGACATACAAAAAAGCAAAAAAGAAAAGTAGGAAAAAAAACCAAAACAAAAAAGGGCCCTTTTCCCGGGCCAAAACCCCAAAGTCTCGAAAGGACTTTTTTTACAATTTGTCAAACCAAGTAATAAAAGTATCAAAAAGAAAAAGAATTTTAGCCAATTTTGTTTTTTTTCAGGGCTGTGCTTTGATAAAAACCCCATATAACCCAAAGAAATTTGCATATCTGACATGGACAAAAAAAAAAACCCCTACACCCCAAAGTGCCCCTTAAACAAAAAGGGCCCCATAAACCCAAAAGTTTCGCTTAAAATAACAAAAACACTCAGGGGGATCGTAAACCAAATTGAGGGGATTTAAATTTTTATGAACTATACAAAATTAAACTTAAATATCATTTTAAGCAACATTTCATCACCAAAAGAACATGTTTAATTTCCTGCTGAAGAAAAATCTGGGTTAGGGTTTGGAATAGGTCCCTTAGACCAACAAAAAACCAAAACCCCCCGGGGAAAAAAAAACTGCCCTTTTAAACAGGGGCCCAAACCCCAAAATTCCCCGAAAAGAATAAATCCCTTTAAAAATTGTTTACCAAAAATTTAAACAAATTCCCCTTCAAAATTATTTTTTTTTTCATTAAAAAATAAAATCCAATGTTTTTTTATAAAAGTTTTTAAAAAAAAAAAATGTTAAAAAAAAAAAAGTACCAAACACAACTACAAATTTTACAAAACAATTCTGATAAAAAAAAATACAAAAGTAGGGCCCAATTTCCCCAAAACCCCAGCTTTAAGGCCAAACAAGCTATCCCCAACCCCAGGGGCAAGGATTTTTCTTCACGTTTTGCATTGAATGAAAATAAAAAGTTTTTCCTTTATTGGTGTTTCGGGTAAAAGGGAAAAAAGTAGGGTTCCCAAAACCGCCTCAAGGGTATAAAAAAAAAAACGCACCGCCCAAAAAAAACAAACATTCGGTCATATTCTCGCTGCAAAAAACCATGGAAGAAATTCAGCAACTTAAATTTAATTTGTCAACGAATTGATGGGGGGTTTAACGGAAAAAACAACGCAATGATGGAGACAACAGCAAGACCCTTTGCAAAAATACCCTCTGCTTTTTTTTCCCGAAAATGGAAAACAGATTTAAGTTTGGGGAAAAAACAAACAACAAAGATGAACATGAAAGCCTTTTATGCTCATGGAACATCCCGGGAAAGCGAGACAACACAAAAAGATAAGTAAGATCATAATTATTTCCAAAGAACAAAACCCGCCAAAATGTTTTCAAATGAAAAAAGATGTCATCGTAATCAGTGGGCTAAAGTCCCCTGAAAATCAAACACGAGTGGACAAAAGTCCCCCCGAAAACAAAAAAAGAAACAAAAAGACCCCCTTTTTCCAAAAGGGGCCCCCCAAATGTCCCCGAAAAAAGGGCAAATTTTTCAATTTGTCAATCCCCCTTTAAAAATTACAAAACTTTTAAAAAATGGTCCTCCTTCAACTAAGAAATTTAAACATGGGACCCAACCCTACAATATTGCCCTCCCTTTTGAATGTTTTGGTATACTCTTTCCCCTATCCGATCTTTAAATCATCCCAAATTAGATCAAAAAAGGTTTTGGGCTGTTTTTTTTTATTACATCAACATTCGGGAAACCCTAAATCTGTTTTCCCCTATATACTTGTAAGGGAACCAAAAATTTTTGATTCCGGGGAAACCCTAAAAAATTTTTTTTATGGTACCAAGGGTTAAACCATCCTGCCACCCTTCCCACGGGAACTTCATTTTGGGGTTTCCTAAACCCCCCTCATCAGTACTAAAAGGGTATTTGCACAGCTGGGCATTAAAGACATTGGAAAGGGAAAAATTATACCTTTTTGGGCATTAAACCCCCCAACAGTAAGAGGTTTTACAAAAGTTATTTGACAGTTTTTGCTTCACACATTTTTTTAATTTCGCCCCCACAGCAACATTTTAAGGGTTTCCCCTGTTTTGGGGGAAAAGAAAATGGATTTATTTTGTATCCCAAAAAAAACTTTCCCTTTTTTTAAAAGCAAAAAGAACCCACTCAAAACTACTCAACAAATCAGCTGTAAAATTATTCATCAGAACCAAAAGCAAAGCTTGAATAGCGAACAACATTTTTTTTTTCTTTGGAAACCAAACGTTGTAATTTGGACAGAAAAATTTGTAACTCTTATGCCTAGGTTCTGGAATATTAACAAACCAAGATGCAAAGCCAAACAAACTAAAATCTTCCAAACATGAGGGTCTGTCATGATAATAATGACACAACAAGGTTGTGTCTGAATATGAAGGTGTCTTCATCTTCCATGTTTTCAAATTCATCTACCATCCCCAGTGGCCAAGTGGTTAGAGGATCCACCTTGGGAGCAGGAGGGTATGGATCGATCCCCGGCCACAACAACCAAAGTCGTAAAAAATGGGTACTGTTATAGCTCCCTTGCTTGGTGCTCAGCACAATATAGCTTGGCGCTATAATGGGTTAGATGAAGGACTGATTGGCCCGGTGGTCAGAATAATGTGACTGGGTGTGGTATCATGCCACATCATGAGTGCAAATTGTCTATGGTTTGATACTGCATGTGGCAGCACTATATCTGTCTTAACTAAACATCTTTTTGGAAAAAAAGGAATATTAAAAAAACAACTGTGAGAAAATAAAAAAAAATCAACAAATTCACATTCTAGAACCGCTTTCGCCTATTGTATATCATACGCATCGTAATTTGCATGGGCGAAAGTGGTTCTATTTTACTATTTATTTCTCATTTTCAAAGCCATTTTGAAAGTGTAGCATCATAGAATGAGCTTAACCTTTTGTTGATGAAACAATTGCAGCTGGCTTCACAGATGGGTCCCCTGCCAGGAGTTGGTCCATTGCCTCAAAGATTCCCACCTCCTCCTTCCATGGCCACTCCTATCATTGGTGTCCACAATCTGCTTATACCTATTATAAGTATACAACATATTTCAGTTAGTCAAATACAAACAGATGATGATATTATTTACAAAAAAAAATCCTAAAAATCTCTACTATTAACTTTGGTTTTGGTATATGTACAGACTCAAGACTTTTTCATGAAAAAAGGTAATAAACAGCGATATACTGTTTAAGCACTATAATGTTTAATGGAAAATCCAGGAGATGTTGACATGACAGTCCAGTTATTTTATTCGAGGGATCAAACTATTTTATTTATCTATCTATATAGCTTTGCTATATAATTGTCAGGTACCCGGGTAATTATTTAGTACCCGGGTAGAAGCGTTACCTGACCCGATACCCGGGTATTCAAGTACTTAATGTCCCAGCTCTAATGGTGACCCCCCTAATTTTTAATTCATGTATCTTTTACATTAATATAGTCTTAAGTACTTCTGTGCAAAATTTAAGAAAACTTGTTGAAAAAAGATTGTTGAAATGCCTTTCAGAGGCATTATTTACATTTATTTAATTCTGTGTTTAAAAGTAATGTAATGATTAATCTCTCTGGCATGCAGTATGTCAGGAACAGAATAACTATTGATGTAGTGAAGCCAGTAATCATTTTGCTTTCGTGCAAAGTTCCAGGGTAGGTCAAGAAATATATCCTCATTGAAATTAATCTACCTATGAAGTTTCATGTTGATAACTCTTTTGGTTTTTGTGTTATGCTCCGGACAAAATTATTAGGGACAGACGGGACAAACTATATGCTTTCCCTTTGGGGAACATAATAAAGTTGTCTGTGTACATTTGATAACTATCAAATTTTAAATAAAATTTGCAATGCAGTTGGCTGGGGACAGGAATACCCTTGACATTCAAGGCCAGAGATAGACTAAATCAATAGCCTTTGCTCACAGATAAATGTTTTCATGATCTTACCAAGTTTTGTCCACTCCCTCCCACTCTCTTAGCATCAGCAGTGTCCCGTCTGTTAGAGTTTATAGTACTCATCATCCGTGACTTCTGTACCATCCTCAAGGACAAAACTTCATTGGTTGGTGGAATGTCAAATTTCTGCTGACCTACAAAACCAATCAACCTGGACTGCTGATAACAGTTTTCATTACGGCTTTCCGCAACCTGCGGAAAACGTATAGGGTTTGTTATGTTTATTAGGACTTTCTGCCCTTTCGGCAGAAAGTCCTATTGGGTTTGTACTGTTTTTTTATTATTCTTATTAGGACTTTCTGCTAAAAATAGTGAAAAATGGTGTTCGCGCTCTACAGCCGTCATTTATGGTCGGATTTTCTTCAAATTTTCACAGATGGTACATCTTGAAACTAAGGTGTGCATATCCTGTCAGCTAACCGAAATTCCGAAAGACCGAAGTTCTGTGGATGAAATAAGATTCGAACATATGACCGAAAATTTCATTTTAGGATTAATGAGCTTCAGGATAAGATAGAAAGTTGAAAGTTACAAAGTTTGCAGTTCTGCAGAATTTCTACATATGTTTTGAGTTATGACGTCATATGACGTCATGTAACGTCATAAGAATACTTCTTAATTTTCATATCAGGGCAATGATTTCGACATGATGCCAGTTGTTCAGAATAATGAAAATTTCAGAGTTATGACAGTAAAGTATGCGCTTTTGAACGAAAGCATCATCAGCACCCTATGACGTCATGTGACGTCTGAGCTTAAAATAGTAAAAAAAGATTTTAACGCTCTACAGCCGCCATTTATGGTAGGATTTTCTTCAAATTTTCACAGATTGTACATCTTGAAACTATGGTGTGCATATCCTCTCAGCTAACCGGAATTCCGAAAGACCGAAGTTCTGTTGCTGAAATAAGATTCGAACATAGGAACGAAAATTTCATTTTAGGATTAAAGAGCTTCAGGATGAGATAGAAAGTTGAAACTTACACAGTTTGCAGATCTGCATAATTTCTACATACATTTTGAGTCGTGACGTCAAATGTCGTCATGTGACGTCATAAGAATACTTCTTAATTTTCATATCAGGGCAATGATTTCGACATGATGCCAGTTGTTTAGAATAATGAAAATTTCAGAGTTATGACAGTCAAGTATTCGCTTTTGAACAAAAGCATCATCAGCACCTTATGACGTCATGTGACGTCACAGCTATAAATATTGAAAAATGGTGTTCGCGCTCTACAGCCGCCATTTATGGTCGGATTTTCTTCAAATTTCACAGATGGTACATCTTGAAACTAAGGTGTGCATATCCTGTCAGCTAACCGAAATTCCGAAAGACCAAAATATTGGGTGAAGGAAGATTCGAACATAGGCCCTTTAAACTGAAATAAAGTTTGCAGTCTTCCCTGACGTATTGCTCATGTTACGTCTTTGATAATACTTATTCTTATATTTGCACTAATTTGGAAATATAATGTCAATTGTTCACATGAACATAAAATACACCAGAGGTGAGCTTTACATAAAACTTCTATCTCCTGCTTTTTCCCTTTAACATAGCTTGCAAAAAGTCCTATCATTCTTTTTCCGAATGACACTAGTTATTAGGGCTTTCTGCCTCAAGCAAAAAACCCTATTGGGTTTGTTATGTTTTTTTTATTATTTGGGGCTTTCTGATTCGCAGAAAACCTTTGGGGTTTTGTTCTGTTTTTATTATTTTTAGGACTTTCTGCCAAAGGGAAGAAAGTCATTTTGGGTTTGTACTGTTTTTTTATTATTGGACTTTCTCCCTACAGGCAGAAAGTCATTTTGGGTTTTTGTACTTTTTTTTTTATTTTTAGGATTTTTCTGCCCTTTCGGCAGAAAGTCCTTTTTGGGTTTTGTACTGTTTTTTATTATCTTCTTATTTTTCTTTTTTTCTTCCTCTTTATTTGTGAAAATTTTCGAGGTTTTGTCATTGACTTAGAACATGAAAATTTTTATGGCATATTTTTCAACCATGTGCTTTCGGATGCAATAATTTCATATTCAATGACGTCACATTACTCAGATTTGACGTGGGTAAAAAAGTTTGTTCGCGGTCTACAGCCATTATTTTGGACCGATTTTCTTCAAATTTCACAGAATGTGTATTTTGGGGTTAGTTGTATCCCTGTGCCCGTTTTTAAAAATTCGAAAAGTCCATGGTCAATAGCAACCCAAGATTCGAACCAAGGTCGTAAATTTTTACCGTATACACGGTCAATTGGCGCAGTACGTATAAGGCGCACGTAATTTTCGGGGTAACTTTTTGGAAAAAAAAAAATCACTTATTGTATCGTTCGGAAAAATCTTGTTTTGAAATTTGCGCCGTCGTCATTTTGACAGCCGAAAGCTATCCGTAGCACCAGGCTAATCATACGGTGAACCGTTTTTTTTACACGGCAAAGTTAGACCGTTTCATTTAAAGAGGGGAGGATAAAGGTGACACATTTTTATAACATACATTACTCAACCGTGTCCCTGCATTTTAAATGGGGGCCATTGTCACCGTCAAAAATTCTCCCAACTAACAAACATTACGTAACAATTGCCCCCTGTCAAGTTTCTCCTAACTCATGAGGTCCCGTAAAATAAACTTATTTGTTTATATTTAAAATGGCTTCCATCAAGTTGTTTCAGTTTCTAACGATCACTTTATCATGAAAAAAACCTGTGGATAATAATAAAACAAAACAATAATTGGTATTGTTTATATGGTTTCGTATAACTTTGTGTCAATTATCGTTTCATTGGCTTTCAGTATATTTCCCTTTTCTGAGATGTATACCGGAATTTTCATTCTCAGTGATTGAAAAAAGAAACCGAAAAAACTGTATACATCATATAAGGCGCACCCCCTATAAAATTTAATTACTGGAAAAAAGGTGGCCAATCTGCCGGTGATATGGTAAGTGCTTATAAAATTGTCCTATTTAAGATAGAAAATTGATATTTAGTCAGTAATAGGTCTCTAAAGTTTTTAACATTTTTTGAAAAAAATTCATATGACGTCACGTGACTCATTAAAATGATAATGATTTCTAATATTAACAAGAAAATTTTTTATATGTTGAAATTGTCGAAGGCAAGAAAATTTTAAAGATCATGCTTCAAAAGCTGAAATTTTGATTTCATGAATTTCATATGCCATGACTCATTGACTCACACTTTAAATATGTAACAAAAGTTTTGACGCGGTCTACAGCCATTGTTTAAAACCGTTTTCATCAAATTTTCACGTTGGATATTAAGTTATAGTTGTGCTCTCGGGGTCCCTTTTTTTTAAAAATTCGAAAAGTCCATGGTTTTATAGCGAATTCAAGATTCGAACCAAGGTCGTAAATTTTTAAATTCTTATAAAATCGGTCCTATTTGAGATAGAAAAGATGATATTGGGTCAGTATATAGGTCTCTGGGAGTCTTAAACATTTTGTGAAAATAAATGTCATATGACGTCACGTGACGTCATTATATGATAATGAATTTCTAATATCTAACAAGATTATTTCTATATCTTGAAATTATGAATGGGCAATGAAAAATTAATGCCGAATGCATCAGATGCTGTAAATTTCGATTTCAAAGATTTTCAGAAGCCTATGACGTCATATGACGTCACACTTGAAATATGCACAAAAGTTTTGTACCGGTCCAGAGCCATTGTTTATGACCGATTTTCATCAAATTTCACAGAATGTGTATATTACGTTCTTATTGTGTATACCGGTGTCCTTTTTTTCAAAATTCGAAAAGTCCAAGCATCTCAGGCGGATCCAAGATTCGAACCAATGACGTCAATCTTTAAATGCTTATAAAAACTGTCCTATTTGAGATAGAAAGTTGAAATTTTGTCAGTTAGTAGGTCTCTGGGTGTCTTAACAATTATGTGAAAATAAACGTCATATGACGTCACGTGACGTCATTTGTTTATTATTATTATTCTTTTCTTCTTCCTAACTAAACGCTTATTTTAATATGTTGCAATAGTCCTAGGACGATGAAATGTTTATGGGTTATTAGGCACTGAGGAAAATTTTGATTTCACCCCTACTGCATATATGTAGCCATATCTCAATAAATATCGATTTTTGTAAATATATGTATGAATAACGAATTATAGCTGAATAATTGACGTTTCCAAAGATATTTAGTTTATTAAAATTGGTTTACGCAATACAAAGTTATAAGCAAAAAAACTAAATGAAATGAAGCTAATTTTGCTGATAATATGCTGTTTTCTTGAGGTTTAACAGTCAATATCTCAGAAACGACTGAAGATAAGTTTATACATTATGATGTAAAATGTAGCATGTTTTAAGAGCTTTCTAACGGTACCAAGTTTATTGAAATTGGACTTCATATAAGAAAGTTACATGGAGAAATAAGATCATTTCATAATCATGCATCATAAAAATATGGAAAAGGTCACGCGCAGGGGTCACCAAGTTTAAAATAGTTGCGCAAACGACTTAAAAAAAAAAAAAAAAATCAAATTGCAATTGATGGGCTATATCTTGATTTTTTTTTTGTTTTTGGTTTTTTGTCGAATGTTGACTGTTTCCAAAATAAGCATTGAAGTTAATACATGTACAACGGCACAAGACAAAAATCCGTATTTGCAACACTATGTAGCTAGCGAGCAGTTTGCAAGCCTTGAAAAATTCACACGCAGCCCCACATTTAGACCATCTAAAAACTGCATTGTTATGCTAACGATATTCATATTGCATCAGTTTGTAGGCTGGGATGTTACATTTCAAAATATCACCATAGTTCGAAATTCCAGGAATTTATGCAAAACTACGGAAGCCCAAACACGCCAAAATCGCTTATGACATAGTATAAATGCTGTATGATCGCTAAATACGATTAACTACGTTACAGGTGTCGAAAGGATATAGCACTATACAAATATTCAATACTTCTTCCTACTGAGGCTAAAATTAAACAAGGTTACAACTGAGCTGGAGTGATGAAATTCTATGTGTGATGAAAGTTAGAAACTTACATTTGAACACTGATTCATTTTTCTTTCATGTCATATGACATAGTATAAATGTTGTATGTAAACTACATGTGCAAGATATGGGCGGACTTTTATTAAAATTCACAGAATGTGTTCTATTTGTGCTATTTTATATAGAAATAGAGGAGATAGAAAGTTGCAATTTGGACAGATTATCTATTATGTCATCTTCTATATATACATATAAAGCAGATGTTGCAGAAAGTCCTATCATTCGTTTAAACGAATGACATCTAGTTGGTTTTTCAAATTAGGGACTTTTATTAGGACTTTCTGCCTAAGCAGAAAGTCCTATTGGGTTTGTTATGTTATTAGGCTTTCTGCCTCAAGCAGAAAGTCCTATTTGGTTTGTATGATTTTCATATGTCTATGACGTCATATGACGTCACAATTGACATATGCTACAAAAGTTTGTAAACTGTCCAGAGCCATTGTTAATGGACCGATTTTCATCAAATTTTCACAGAATGTGTATATTAAGTTCTAGTTGTGCATCCCGGTGTCCGTTTTTCAAAATTCGAAAAGTCCAAGGTTCTATAGCGATTCCAAGATTCGAACCAAGGTCGTAAATTTTCAAATGCTTATAAAATCGGTCCTATTTGAGATAGAAAGATGATATTAGGTCAGTATATAGGTCTCTAAGAGTCTTAAACATTTTGAGAAAATAAACGTCATATGACGTCACGTGACGTCATTATATGATAATGTATTTCTAATATTAACAAGAGTATTTCTATATGTTGAAATTGTCGAAGGGCAATGAAAATTTAATGACAAATGATTCAGACGCTGAAATTTCGATTTCAATGATTTTCAGAAGCCTATGACGTCATATGACGTCACATTTGAAATTGACTACGAAAGTTTGTACACGGCCCAGAGCCATTATTAATGGGCCGATTTTCATCAAATTTTCACAGAATGTGTATTTTAAGTTCCTGTTGTGCATCCCGGTGTCCATTTTTCAAAATTCGAAAAGTCCAAGGTTCTGTAGCGATTCCAAGATTCGAACCAAGGTCGTAAATGTTCAAATTCTTATAAAATCGGTCCTATTTGAGATAGAAAGATGATATAAGGTTAGTATATAGGTCTCTGGGAGTCTTAAACATTTTGTGAAAATAAATGTCATATGACGTCACGTGACGTCATTATATGATAAGGATTTTCTAATTCTAACAAGATTATTTCTATATGTTGAAATTTTCGAAGGGCAATGAAAATTTAATGACACATGCTTCAGATGCTGAAATTTTGATTTCAATGATTATCAGAAGCCTATGACGTCATATGACGTCACATTTGAAATTGACTACGAAAGTTTGTACACGGTCCAGAGCCATTATTATTGGGCCGATTTTCATCAAATTTTCACAGAATGTGTATATTAAGTTCTCGTTGTGAATCTCGGTGTCCTTTTTAAAAAACTCGAAAAGTCCATGGTTCTATAGCGAATTCAAGATTCGAACCAAGGTCGTAAATTTTTAAATGCTTATAAAATCGTCCTATTTGAGATAGAAAAGTGGTATTTGGACAGTATATAGGTCTCTAAGAGTCTTAAACATTTTGTGAAAATAAACGTCATATGACGTCACGTGACGTCATTATATGATAATGTATTTCTAATATTAACAAGAATATTTCTCTATGTTGAAATTATTGAATGGCAATGGAAATTTAATGACAAATGCTTCAGATGCTGAAATTTCGATTTCAATGATTAGCATAGGCTTATGACGTCATGTGACGTCACAATTGAAATTGACTCTGAAAGTTTGTACACCGTCCAGATCCATTATTTATGGGCCGATTTTCATCAAATTTTCACAGAATATGAATATTAGGTTCTTATTGTGTATCCCGGTGTCCGTTTTTCAAGATTTGGAAGAAGACAACGTCAAAATCCATTCAAGCATAACATCTTATCCAGATAAGCTAGGATACTGATATTTAGATAGCATGTGTAAAAGGATCAAAGTGACTCAGTCGCTCAAGTTTGACTCAGTGTCGCAGAAAGTCCTATCTTTTGTCAGAACAAAAGAACATCTAGTTATTATTATTCTTTTCTTCTTCCTAACTAAACGCTTATTTTTATATGTTGCAATAGTCCTAGGACGATGAAATTTTTATGGCTTATTAGTCACGTGAGGAAATTTTGATTTCAATGATTTTCAGCACCCTATGACGTCACATGACGTCACAGCTAAAATTAGTGAAAAATGGTTTTCGCGCTCTACAGCCGTCATTTATGTTCGGATTTTCTTCAAATTTTCACAGATGGTACATCTTGAATCAAAGGTGTGCATATCCTGTCAGCTAACCGAAATCCGAAAGAACCGAAGTTCTGTGGATGAAATAAAATTCGAACATAGGACCGAAAATTTCATTTTAGGATTAAAAAAGCTTCAGGATAAGATAGAAAGTTGAAAATTACACAGTTTGCAGTTCTACAGAATTTCTACATATATTTGAGTCGTGGGCGTCATATGACGTCATGTGACGTCATAAGCATACTTTTTATTTTCATTAAGGCAATGATTTCGACATGATGCCAGTTGGTTCAGAATGATGAAAATTTCAGAGTTATGAGAGTAAAGTATGCGCTTTTGAACAAAAGCATCTTCAGCACACTATGACGTCACATGACGTCACAGCTAAAAATAGTGAAAAATGATGTTCGCGCTCTACAAACCGTCATTTATGGTCGGATTTTCTTCAAATTTTCACAGATGGTACATCATGAATCAAAGGTGTGCATATCCTGTCAGCTAACCGAAATTCCGAAAGACCGACGTTCTGTGGCTGAAATAAGATTCGATCATAGACCGAAAATTTCATTTTAGGATTAAAGAGCTTCAGGATGAGATAGAAAGTTGAAACTTACACAGTTTGCAGTTCTGCGAATTTCTACATATATTTTGAGTCGTGACGTCATAGGACGTCATGTGACGTCATAAGCATACTTCTTAATTTTTATTTTAGGGCAATGATTTCGAGATGATGCCAGTTGTTCAGAATAATGAAAATTTCAGAGTTATGACAGTAAACTATGCGCTTTTAAACAAAAGCATCTTCAGCACCTATGACGTCAATGACGTCACAGCTAAAAATAGTGAAAAATGTGTTCGCGCTCTACAGCCGTCATTTATGGTCGGATTTTCTTTAAATTTTTCACAGATGGTTTCATCTTAAACTAAGGTGTGCATATACTGTCAGCTAACCGAAACACCGAAAGACCCAAGTTCTGTGGCTGAAATAAGATTCGAGCATAGGACCGAAAATTTCATTTTAGGATTAAAGAGCTTCAGAATGAGATAAAAAGTTGAAACTTACACAGTTTGCAGTTCTACAGAATTACTACGTATATTTTGAGTCTTGACGTCATATGACGTCATGTGACGTCATAAACATTCTTCTTAATTTTCATTTTAAGGCAATGATTTGACATGATGCCAGTTGTTCAGAATAATGAAAATTTCAAAGTTACGACAGTAAAGTATGCGCCTTTGACAAAAGAATTTTCAGCACCCTATGACGTCATGTGACGTCAAAGCTAAAAGAAGTACATACGAAAAAAAAAATAAGTAAAAGGTAGAGAATTTAAATATATATTCTTTCTAACGGAATTAATCTTAATATTTTTCAATTTTAGCAGAAAGTCCTATCATTCGTATCAACGAATGAAATCTAGTTCTTATTCTTCTTATTCTTTTTTTCTTCCTCTTGCATTTGTGTTAAATTTTGATGTGTTGCCAATGGCCCAGAACAATGAAAATTTTATGGCATATATTTCAATCCATGAGCTTTTGAATGCAATATATTCATATGACGTTATATAACGTCAGATTGACGTCAGATGAAAAAGTTTGTACGCGGTCTACAGCCATTATTTCTGGCCGATTTTCATCAAAATTTCACAGAATGTGTATGTTAGGCTCTAGTTGTGCCTTCCGGTGTCCGTTTTTTCAAAATTCGAAATGGCAATGGTTCTATGGCGAATCCAAGATTCGAACCATTGACGTCAAATTTCAAATGCGTATAAAATCGCTTACAAATGAGCTAGAAAGATGATATTTGGACAGAATATAATCTCAAGGGTTACTTTAAATTCGCTGAAGATGAACGTCATATGACATCATATGACGTCATGAGGTGAAAGGTAATTTCTAATATTTACGTGTTAATTTTTATATGTTGTACAAGTCTGAGCACCTTGAAAATTTAATAGCATATGCTTCAGATAGAACAGTTTGCATTTCAATAATTTTCATTTTACTATGACGTGCTTTGACGTCAAACTGACGTCGTCTAAAAATGTTTGTACGCGGTCTACAGCCATTATTTCTGGGCCGATTTTCATCAAAATTTCACAGAATGCGTATGTTAGGCTCTAGTTGTGCCTTCCCGGTGTCCGCTTTTCAAAATACGAAAATGCAATAGTTCTATGGCGAATCCAAGATTCGAACCATTGACGTCAAATTTAAAATGCGTATAAAATCGCTTACAAATGAGCTAGAAAGATGATATTTGGACAGAATATAAATCTCGAGGGTTACTTTATATTCTCTGAAGATGAACGTCATATGACGTCATATGACGTCATGAGGCGAAAGGTAATTTCTAATTTTTAATTGTTAATTATTATATGTTTGTTTACGTCCGAGCACCTTGAAAAATTTAATAGCATTTGCTTCAGATAGAACTGTTTCCATTCAATAATTTTCATTTGACTATGACGTGTTTTGACGTCAAACTTGACGTCGTCTAAAAATGCTTGTACGCGGTCTACAGCCATTATTTCTGGGCCGATTTTCATTAATATTTCACAGAATGTGTATGTTAAAGTCTAGTTGTAATTCCGTGTCCTGTTTTTCCAAATTCGAAAATGCAAAGGTTTTTATGGCGGATCCAAAATTCGAAACATTGACGTCAAAATTTCAAATACGTATAAAAAGTTTCCAGATGAGTTAGAAATATAATATATATTTTGGATAGTATATAAGTCCCAAGAGTGCTTTACATTCTATGAAGATGAACGTACATGACGTCATATACGTCATAAGGTCAAAAATAATTTCTGATATATACGCGTTAATTTAAATATGTTGTTTACTTCCCAGGACCATGAAATCTAATGGTATGTACATCAATCCGTGTGCTTTAGAATGCAATGTAATTCATATTAATGTGCGTTATATCACGAAGATTGACGTCAGGACAAAAAGTTTTACGCGGTGTACAGCCATTATTTTTGGACCGATTTTCATAATCAAATTTCATAGAATGTATATTGTAACGCTCTATTTGTGTATCCCGGGTCCCTTTTTACAAATTCGAAAAAGCAATGGTTCTATGGCGAATCCAAGTTTCGAACCATTGACGTCAAATTTCAAATACATATAAATCGCTTCCAGATGATTTAGAAAGTTGATATTTGGACTGAATATTAGTCTTTGAGACTTATCATATTCTGTGAGGATTAACGTCATTTGACGTCATAAGGTCAAAAAGAATGTTAATATATCTACGCGTTAATTTAATGTTTGCAAAGTTGTAAGGAGCATGAAAAAATTACTTGATATATTCAAAATACTTAATATTCATTTCATTGATTTTCTTATGCCTATGACGTCACATGACATCAAACTTGACGCTGTCTACACAAGCTTTTATGCGGTCTCGGCAATTATTACAGGATGAAATTCGAATTGTAAAGCATTTAAATAAATTTGATTTGTAACATAGATTATAAAAATAATCCAAGTTAAATAAATCGATATAAAAAAATGATTTTCAGTTACTTTTGCCATATCTCCAAGTTAAACGGTTATATTTTTCAAAGTTATATTTAAGTTTATGGCCATACAAAAGCAAGTTAAAGGCTGGAATTTCATATCTTTTTACTTTTTTAGCTTTTAAGTGTTTAACAAATGTAGCAGAAAGTCCTATCATTCGTATCAACGAATGAAATCTAGTTATTCTTATTATATTCTTTTTTTCTTCCTCTATAATGGTATTTTCAGGTTTTGTCAATGACTCCAGAACAATGAAATTTTATGATATATTTCACACAGTGCTTTCGATGCAATGAATTTCATATTCTATGACGTCATATGACGTCAGATTTGACGTAGGTAAAAAAGTTTGTTCGCGGTCTACAGCCATTATTTTGGACCGATTTTCATCAAAATTTCACAGAATGTGTATTTAGGCTTTTAGTTGTGCATCCCGGTGTCCGTTTTTCAAAATTCGAAAAGTCCATGGTTCTATAGCGAATCCAAGATTCGAACCAAGGGCGTAAATTTTTAAATGCTTATAAATCTGTCCTATTTAAGATAGAAAGTTGATATTTAGTCAGTATATAGGTCTCTAGAAGTTTTAAACATTTTGTGAAAATAAATTTATATGACGTCACGTGACGTCATTATATGATAATGTATTCTAATATTAACAAGAATATTTCTATATGTTGAAATTGTCGAAGGCAATGAAAATTTAATGACACATGCTTCAAACGCTGAAATTTTTATTTCTATGATTTTCATATGCCTATACGTCATATGACGTCACACTTGAAATATGCAACAAAAGTTTGTACGCGGTCTACAGCCATTGTTTATTTAACCGATTTTCATCAAATTTTCACAGAATGTGTATATTAAGTTCTAGTTGTGCATCTCGGTGTCCGTTTTTCAAAATTCGAAAAGTCCATGGTCTATAGCGAATTCAAGATTCGAACCAAGGTCGTAAATTTTAAATTTCTTATAAAATCGGTCCTTATTTGAGATAGAAAATGATATTTGGTCAGTATATAGGTCTCTGGGAGTCTTAAAATTTTGTGAAAATAAAGTCATATGACGTCACGTGACGTCATTATATGTAATGTATTTCTAATTTAACAAGAGTATTTCTATATGTTGAAATTGTCGAAGGGCAATGAAAATTTAATGACTAATATTCAGACGCTGAAATTTCGATTTCAATGATTTTCAGAAGCCTATGACGTCATATGACGTCACATTTGAAATTGACTACGAAAGTTTGTACACGGTCCAGAGGCATTATTAATGGGCCGATTTTCATCAAATTTCACAGAATGTGTATATTACGTTCTTATTGTGTATACCGGTGTCCGTTTTTCAAAATTCGAAAAGTCCAAGCATCTATGGCGGATCAAGATTCGAACCAAGGACGTCAATTTTCAAATGCTTATAAAAACTGTCCTATTTGGGATAGAAAGTTGAAATTTTGTCAGTAGTAGGTCTCTGGGTGTCTTACAATTATGTGAAAAAAACGTCATATGACGTCACGTGACGTCATTTTTTATTATTATTATTCTTTTCTTCTTCCTAACTAAACGCTTATTTTAATAAGTTGCAATAGTCCTAGGACGATGAAATTTTTATGGGTTATTAGGCACGTGAGGAAATTTTGATTTCACCCCTACTGCATATATGTAGCCATATCTCAATAAATATCGATTTTTGTAAATATATGTATGAATAAGAATTATAGCTGAAAATTGACGTTTCCAAAGATATTTAGTTTATTAAAATTGGTTTACGCAATACAAAGTTTAAGCAAAAAACTAAATGAAATGAAGCTAATTTTGCTGATAATATGCTGTTTTCTTGAGGTTTAACAGTCAATATCTCAGAAACGACTGAAGATAAGTTTATACATTATGCGTATAAAATGTAGCATGTTTTAAGAGCTTTCTAACGGTACCAAGTTTATTGAAATTGGACTTCATATAAGAAAGTTACATGGAAAATAAGATATTTCATAATCATGCATCATAAAAATATGGAAAAGGTCACGCGCAGGGTCACCAAGCTTAAATACTTGCGCAACGACTTAAAAAAAAAAAAAAAAAAAAATAAATGCAATTGATGGGCTATATCTTGATTTTTTGGTTTTTTTGTTGTGTGTTTTTTGTCAGACACACGCAGCCCTGTTGACTGTTTCCAAAATAAGCATTGAAGTTAATACATGTACAACGGCACAAGACAAAAATCCGTATTTGCAACACTATGTAGCTAGCGAGCAGTTTGCAAGCCTTGAAAAATTCACACGCAGCCCCACATTTTAGACCATCTAAAAACTGCATTGTTATGCTAACGATATTCATATTGCATCAGTTTGTAGGCTGGGATGTTACCTTTCAAAATATCACCATAGTTCGAAATTCCAGGAATTTATGGCAAAACTACGGAAGCCCAAACACGCCAAAATCGCTAAATACGATTAACTACGTTACAGGTGTCGAAAGGATATAGCACTATACAAATATTCAATACTTCTTCCTACTGAGGCTAAAATTAAACAAGGTTACAACTGAGCTGGAGTGATGAAATTCTATGTGTGATGAAAGTTAGAAACTTACATTTGAACACTGTTTCATTTTTCTTTCATGTCATATGACATAGTATAAATTTTGTATGTAAACTACATGTGCAAGATATGGGCGGACTTTTATTAAAATTCACAGAATGTGTTCTATTTGTGCTATTTTATATAGAAATAGAGGAGATAGAAAGTTGCAATTTGGACAGATTATCTATTATGTCATCTTCTATATATACTATAAAGCAGATGTTGCAGAAAGTCCTATCATTCGTTTAAACGAATGACATCTAGTTATTAGGACTTTCTGCCTTCAGCAGAAAGTCCTATTGGGTTTGTATGTTTATTATTTTAGGACTTTCTGCCTAAGCAGAAAGTCCTATTGGGTTTGTTCTGTTTATTATTATTTTATTATTATTTAGTATTATTATTATTCTTTTTTTTCCTCAAGATTTTCATATGTTGCAAATCGTCCTAGGAGAATGAAATTTCGATGGCATATTATTATATCGTAATTAAAAGATTCTATAATTTTCATATGCCTATGACGTCATATGACGTCACACTTGGTAAATTGCTACAAAAGTTTGTACGCGGTCCAGAGCCAAAAATTAATAAACCGATTTTATCAAATTTTCACAGAATGTGTATATTAGTTCTAGTTGTGCATCTCGATGTCCGTTTTTCAAAATTCGAAAAGCCCAGGTTCTATGGCGAATGCAAGATTCAAACCAAGGACGTCAAATTGATAAATGCTCATAAAATCGTCCCTTAAATGATAGAGAAGGTTGATATTTTGTCAGTATATAGATCTCCGATAGATTTAAATATTTGTGAAAATGGACGTCATGTGACGTCATTCAAATTTCTAATTTTTAAACACATAATTTAATATGTTAAATGGTCCAAGGACAAGAAAATTTTGATGTCATATTCTTCAAGAGATGTTATTTTGATTCTATGATTTTCATATCTCTATGACGTCATATGACGTCACACGTGAAATAACCCACAAAAGTTTGTACGCGGTCAGAGCCATTATTAATGAACCGATTTTCATCAAATTTTCACAAAATGTGTATATTAAGTTCTAGTTGTGCATGCCGGTGTCCGTTTCTTCAAAATTCGAAAAGTCCAATGTCTATAGCGATTCCAAGATTCGAACCAAGGTCATAAATTTTCAAATTCTTATAAAATCGGTCCTATTTGAGATAGAAAGATGATATTGAGTCAGTATATAGGTCTCTGAGAGTTTAAACATTTTTGAAAATAAATGTCATATGACGTCACGTGACGTCATTATAATGATAATGAATTTCTAATACTAACAAGATTATTTCTATATGTTGAAATTTTCGAAGGGCAATGAAAATTTAACCGCATGCTCAGATACTGAAATTTCGATTTCAATGATTTTCAGAAGCCTATGACGTCATATGACGTCACATTTGAAATGATACGAAAAGTTTGTACACGGTCCAAGCCATTATTAATGGGCCGATTTTCATCAAATTTTCGCAGAATGTGTATATTAAGTTCTTAGTTGTGCATCCGGTGTCGTTTTTCAAAATTCGAAAAGTCCAAGCATATATGGCGATCCAAGATTCGAACCAATGACGTCAATATTTAAATGCTTATAAAAACTGTCCTATTTGAGATAGAAAGTTGAAATTTTGTCAGTTAGTAGGTCTCTGGGTGTCTTAACAATTATGTGAAAATAAACGTCATATGACGTCACGTGACGTCATTTGTTTATTATTATTATTCTTTCTTCTTCCTACTAACGCTTATTTTAATATGTTGCAATAGTCCTAGGACGATGAAATTTTTATGGGTTATTA
The DNA here is from genome assembly GCA_021229015.1 of Solen grandis. Lineage (NCBI taxonomy): Eukaryota > Metazoa > Mollusca > Bivalvia > Adapedonta > Solenidae > Solen > Solen grandis. The sequence continues at coordinate 64,399,707 of CM037784.1, forward strand.
GGCACGTGAGGAAATTTTGATGTTCACCCCTACTGCATATATGTAGCCATATCTCAATAAATATCGATTTTTGTAAATATATGTATGAATAAGAATTATAGCTGAATAATTGACGTTTCCAAAAATATTTAGTTTATTAAAATTGGTTTACGCAATACAAAAGTTAAAAGCAAGAAAACTAAATGAAATGAAGCTAATTTTTGCTGATAATATGCTGATTTCTTGAGGTTTAACAGTCAATATCTCAAAACACTGAAGATAGTTTATACATTATGCGTATAAAATGTAGATGTTTTAAGAGCTTTCTAACGGTACCAAGTTTATTGAAATTGGACTTCATATAAGAAATTTACATGGAAAATAAGATATTTCATAATCATGCATCATAAAAATATGGAAAAGGTCACGCGAAGGGGTCACCAAGCTAAAATACTTGCGCAACGCAAAACGCAAAAAAAAAATATATATCAAATTGCAATTGATGGGCTATATCTTGTTTTTTTGTTGTTGTTGTTGTTGTTGTTGTTTTTTTGTCGAATGTGACTGTTTCCAAAATAAGAAATTGAAGTTAATACATGTACAACGGAAACAAGACAAAAATCCGTATTTGCAACACTATGTAGCTAGCGAGCAGTTTGCAAGCCTTGAAAAATTCACACGCAGCCCCACATTTTAGACCATCTAAAAACTGATTGTTATGCAAACGATATTATATTGCATCAGTTTGTAGGCTGGGATGTTACCTTTCAAAATATCACCATAGTTCGAAATTCCAGGAATTTATGGCAAAAAATACGGAAGCCAAAACACCAAAATCGCTAAATACGATTAACTACGTTACAGGTGTCGAAAGGATATAGCACTATACAAATATTCAATACTTCTTCCTAATGAGGCTAAAAGTAAACAAGGTTACAACTGAGCTGGAGTAATGAAATTCTATGTGTGATGAAAGTTAGAAACTTACATTTGAAGCAGATGTTGCAGAAAGTCCTATCATTCGTTTAAACGAATGACATCTAGTTATTATTATTATTATTATTATTATTATTATTCTTTTCTTCCTCAAGGATTTTCATATGTTGCAATCGTCCTAGGAGAATGAAATTTCGATTGGCATATTATTCATATGCGTAATTAAAAGATTCTAAAAATTTTCAAATGCCTATGACGTCATTATGACGTCACACTTGGGAAATTTCTACAAAATTTGTACGCAGTCCAGATCGAAAATTAAAAAAACGATTTTTATCAAATTTTCACAGAATGTGTATATTATGTTCTAGTTGTGCATCTCGGTGTCCGTTTTTCAAAATTCGAAAAACCAAGGTTCTATGGCGAATGCAAGATTCAAACCAAAGGGCGTCAAATTGATAAATGCTCATAAAACGTCCCTAAATGAAGAGAGAAGGGTTTATTTTTTTTTCAGTATATAGATCTCCGATAGATTTAAATAAATTTTGTGAAATGGACGTCTTGTGACGTCATATGACGTCATCAAATTTCTAATATTTAAACACATAATTTTATATGTTAATATGGTCCAAGGACAAGGAAATTTGATGTCATATTCTTCAAGAGAGGTAAATTTTTAGTTCTATGCTTTTCATATCTCTATGGGCGTCATATGACGTCACACTTGAAAAAAGCTAAAAAGTTTGTACGGGTCCCGCATTATTAAAGAACCCATTTTCATAAAAATTTTTCCCGAAAGTGTTATTTAAATTTAGTTGGTCCCCGGGGTTCCCTTTTTTTAAAAATTTAAAAGTCCAGGTTCTATAGGATTCAGATTCGAACCAGGTCGTAATTTTCAAAATTTTATAA
>CM037784.1:64401630-64451630 GCA_021229015.1 Solen grandis
AGATGGCGTAGTTCTGCACTGTGTTGGTAAGGAACGCGTTCAGGCCGTCGGGATACTGGGACGCAGCTACAAGAGTAGCCGTGATGCCACAAACAAGGCCTGCGATTCCACCTGGAAATATGTATATATGTAATATGTAAAAGAAAGCATGCGCAAAAGAAAGACAAAGGGAGCGAGGAAAGTAGGACTGACAACGGTCAAAATGTTTGTACATTTATAACACGACATACACTTTTATTTTCCAATTTTGTTTTTAATTTGTCATTTATTTAGTGTAATAATCCTTATTAAAATAATGCCATTTTATCAGTTTAAGTCTCATAACTCTGAAGTGGGATATTCTGGCTAATTTTCAAACTCAAATGAGATACTGTGCCAATACACATTGTACCAAGTATGGTAAAGATCAGTTCACGTTTCTTCGAGTTAGAGACCGGACAGTGTTTATTTGACCAGTTTTCATCAATTCAAGGGCCATAACTCCAGAGTGTCTGGAACAATCTTGCTGGTTATCGAAAGGAACTGAGATAGTGTGCCCATATACATTGTGACCAAGTATGGTAAAAATCGGTTCACGTTTGTTTAGGTTAGAGTGTGGACAACATAAGTCGACGACGCCGCAGGTGAACCCATAATACGTCCCGTATTCGACGGGCGTATAAAAATGATAAATGAGTCCGTCAACATACGTAAATAACAAAGAAATTCGAAACTACCAAATATAAAAAATAATCATCACCACCTGAGATCAATCCTTTGCCCGTGGCCTTGACCCAGATGATGGACAGAATGACGGGCGGGAAGCATGGTATGGTAATGATAGCGCCACTGTAGAAGATCCAGTTGAGGTCGATCCCCGTCTCAAACACGACCAGCCCCAGGGGAATGATAGAGCACGTGACCATCACGATACACCAGTCCTTAAACCCGATCAGGCTGTCCTGGTAGGCCCTGTAGCGCCCGTGGGTGGGACACCTATAATTCCAGTCCACCCATTGTTAACGGTTACTTCCGATTAACAAACACTGATACATCGTACGTATTTCATCTTATTTATCTCTACATTTAAATGTTTTATTTGATAGGCATATATGTTATTTTAAATTATATTTAATCATATTTTCCTTCTATCAAATCCGGCTTCCAAAAGCAAAGCAATTATATTTTATGAGGTGTAATTCTATGCACATTAATATAAGACACTTAATAATGTCAATAAGAACATTGTACTTAAAATTAAAGTAGAAAGTCTCGTAAAAACACTTCCAATAATTAGTATATGAACTATATGGATATTAAAATACAGGTATACGGGAATGCAGTCAAAAGAAATATAGGATGCCATGAGGTAACGCATATGCGCCCCGAACATGGTGCTGAGAGACTACGATAGTCCCCATCCAGAGTGATTCATAATCATTTAAAATAAATAAAACGTTTGAGAAGAATTAATACTTAAAGTTTCATGGTTTTACATCTGATCAACATGACTAGTTATTAAATTTGTCAAAAACACGTAGACTTAAAGACGCCATATCTATTGTTTCTTTGTTTATTGGATTTAACGTCCCGCCGAGTGCATTTCAGTCATTTGGAGACGATGTCTACTTGAGACAGATATAGTGTTGCCACACTGCAGTATCACGCCGTAGATATCTGGCATGATACCACATCCAGTCACATTATCCTGACGGTGTCTTCCCAACTGTCCCACTTTTATATAAAACAGTAAAAATCAAGGTGGGACAGTTGGGAATCATGCTTAATTGGATAACAATAGACTGTCATGGATGAGTGACTATAGTCTTTACCTAAATGGATGGAATATTTCAGTGCAATTATTTGTCTTATTGTCTTATATTATTAAGAGCAATTTGCAATAGGAATATATTGCATTAGTATTTATAATAAGTTATATGCTATTAGCAAAATTATTTATAATAAGTATTTATAATACTTATTTTTTAAAAATTTTTTTTTTTTTTCGCATTTCATTTAAACAACTGTGACATTCCACCCTACTGATCTGTTCTATACAGAGTTACTCGTCAAACCGAATCAAATGCGATGCACAATCGGCATACTCCATCACAGTGATTTCTTCAGCCATGTACTTGTGTTTCAGGGCAGACAGTCTCTGTTCAAGTTGTCGGTATTTCCTCCTCTTCTTTTCTCTCACTCCTCCGGCACTGTGCTGAAGAATTTTGATAGCATTGGCAGCTTCAATCCTTTGTATTGTTTCCAAGAACTTGTAAATGTTCGGATGTGACTGTCTCATACTTTTCTTTAGTTTGTTGTGCCAGCCTTCCAAGTTGTTTGTTGTTCTTGGTCCTTCTGTCTCGAAATGGTTCCAGTTGTCCTTGTCTCCCTCAACCCAATGTTCAGTGACATAGTCTGTGAACCTTGAAACATCCACTGGAATCTCTGCATTTTCAGCATCCGTCAGTGCGACAAACCACACATCTTCAACATGTTGTATGGGGACTAGAGGCAGAACTGCAGCTCTTCTTCCTAGTTTCTTAAAGTCCTCATTCTCAGAATACAGTCCAACTAAGCCAAGCTTCTGTATCTTCCGCCAAACACACTGTGTGTAATGAAAAAAACACCCTTTCACATTCACATTTGGAAACACTCTGCGAGCTGCCTGCTTGGTTGCTGCCTCAAAGTCTATCAGGAGTGTGTCTGGTCCCAGTTCCATTCCTATTTCCCTGCATTTCTGTTGAAGATGTTGAAAAAGTCTGCAGTAAATCCTTTCACTTTTTCCAGGCAGAAGGGCAAACACTAACGGATACATGTGTCCATCAATATATCCATGGAGTGTGTAGACCTGGCTGAATATGTCTGGGCACACATAAAATGTTCCGTCTCCATATATGGTTGGGTTCTGTGCCAGATGCTGGAGATTTGTTCTTGTAGCAAAAATCAGCATCCTGTTGTCATTCTCTGCCTCATCAACCAGTAGGAACTGCTCACCAGTGTGCGTTTCAGTCCATTTTCCATCCAAATCTATGTCACTCCTGGACTTTGGTATCCCCGGTCTCAATGCACCTCTTTCCCTGTATAGAGATGACTTGGTGGAGGGGAAGGTTGGTAATCCTTTGCAGACTTGTTCTGCATCTTCGTCCCATTCTCTGTCTCTCAGACTGGATATGACTTCTTCATATATTGACGGAATCGGCGTGGTTTCTTCGCGTGCCCTCTTTCGCATGAGTTGATTTATTTCATGGCGCTTCAGTTCCATGTGTTCGGCTGCATGATTATGGGTATTGGTCACAGAAACTGGAATGTTGTCAGCTGTTGTGACAAAGGACTTGTTTGTATTTCTTAATCCAATCACTTAGCAATATATACAGGATAAATGGACTTTAGTTGGACCAATCAATTAACACAATTTAAAGAAAAAAGTAGCAGAGGTGATAATTATCTTAATAAGTTAAATTATTTTTTATCTTTATCAATTCACATAAGCTTTAAAGCCAGAGATCAAAGGAATATGTTTAATTAATTTAGTAACCCTAATTAATGGACCTTAATAAACACATTTTAGAAAGAAATAATACAATATAACTAAAACATGAAATTTTACCTCTTAAAATACAAAATCAAAAAAAAAATCAGAAACAAAATCAGATAATACAACTTCAATTCATTTTAATGTGTTGTAGTTTGAAATAGACTATAATCCCTTATCAAAACACACCCAGCAAGGTGCTAAAAATCTTGAGTGGGACAGTTGGGAAACAAAATATCAAAAAGTGGGACAGTTGGGCATAAACCATCCTGACACCGGGCCAACCAGTCCTGCAACTACCCTTATGTACTGACCGCCAAGCAAGGGAGCTATTACGTATTTGGTATGTCGCGGCCGGGTCATATAATTATTACAAAATGTGCAGTGTATGCGACTATGGCAGTAACATATTTCAAATCACAATTCTGAAATCGCCAACACTAGTTTTTTTTACTAGTAAATATTCCTTTCGTGTGAAATCGGAATTACATGATGAATTAATTTATTACTGCCACTCAAATAGTGTTCATAAATTGTTTTCAATTTCAATTCTAGAATATCGATAAAAAGAAATTCATGTTAAAAGCTAATATAAAGCTATAAAATTGACTTTCTATTTATGGTTATAAAAAAAATGGTTTATATGTATGGAAGAAATTGTGACCAGTAATGTATTGTCTGCTTAATTTTACGTTTTTGTTGTGGTGGGTTTTTGTGTTATCATGAATAAATGTAATATCTGTATTGGCTTAAAGAAAAGGTACGGTTATTTATAGGTCTCGCGAGTAAAGATTTATCAACGCAAAAATAGTCTTGAACGTTTAACAAAATTATATCGAACTGAAAACTGCCAATACACATTCTTATAACGGATGTTATTTTGAAATGGTGGCAGTCCGAAATATGTCACGATCTGATAGTGTTATTATTGTGGCAATTAAGACCAAGTTTCTCTATCATTCTTGTTTACCTTGTTCGTACGGAAGTCTTGCTGTTATAAACTTTTCAGACTTTAGCAAGGGAAAAGTAAGTTTGATCTGCAAAATTAATGCTTTAAATATGAACATACTTTCTACACATTGCGTAAGTCAGGGTAGAAGACATCGTCGGAATCCGCTGTATATATCCCATTATCACTACCGTATGTTCGGTTTATTAAGACGCAAAGTGCATTTAGAGAACATGGATTTCGGCAATGGGGAGACGGTAAAACCACTTATTTTAAAATGTAAATAGAAATAGTACTAGTCGAAGTGTAAACCGTGCATATTGAAATAAACTACACTGTGTTAAAACATGTATTTAGCTTAAATCTTTTTATTTTAATTTATTTTTTACGTTAAATGTGAAACAAGATTTTACAACTTATAGTTCTTGGTTTAGACCATTACTCAGAGTCTTGAAATGATCCTTGCCCCAACTGGTATAAAACTTATATCAAATGTCTATATTTCGTTTTTTATTCTTTTAAATGGCATTCCACTCAATGTCTGGTTTATTTTTGTTGTTGCTTTTATCGCCCATATTTTGGCGGAGGTCTTTATGGCATATACAAAACCTGTTATACATATATGGGCCAAAAGTTGTACAATCAAATAAGAACAATAACCAGATATATTAATTTTCTTGTGATATTGCCTCTACTTTGGTTACTCACGTGTACGGAGGCTTGATACCGTTCGTCTTGTCTGTTTTCCTTGAATTCATGTCGTCCTTACAAGGCTGACAGAAGGAGACATCCGGGCACTCGCAGTGGGCCGAGGAGTTGGCGTTTGACTTGATCTTCTTCTTGACAATGTCCTTCTTCCTCTTCCCGCACAACACGCAGTCTATCTCTGTCAGTCCACGTCTGGAATACACAGACGGTTGCACAGCGTTAAATAGGATACGTATAAAGATCGGTGATATGATTTTCTTTAACACCTGACGTACCGGAAGTGATTTTTCGCGAGGCAAATCCAGTATTCCGACGACTTGTCCCTCGGCACATTTCCTAGACATGAGGGCGCCACTGAAAATGCAAGCTATTTTAACAAACTAAGGGATCGTATTCGCTAGTTCATAAAGTTGCTTGTGAGACAAGATGTTTGTTGATTTAACGTCTTTAGTCGATATAGGAACTTTTGTCGACAAGCGACAGATACACAGAAAGCTATCTGACTGCCACGTAAGTAACATGTATTAGCCTGGTACCAGGCCAACAAGTCCTGGGGCTGCCAATATGCGCGGAGCACCAAGTACAAGGGAGATATACCAGGCCTGGTATCGCAATCACCCTGTTCTAATAATTTAGCATCCTTGGCCGGTAGCACTGAATTGATTAAACATGAAATATAAATAGCAACAGTTTAAAAAGAAGACAAACAATTCAATTTTACCAATATAATCATATGAATTGGAACAGCAACAGCAGTGATTACAGGAAGGTTGTGAGTACTTTCAGCGGTTTTTCACACACAGTGTACACAAGTTGTGTTTCATATTTTTCATCTCACCATTAAATATAGGATAATCTTAAGTGCTTTACGTATGATTCTAATTTATCAATGGCTCTCCTCAAAGGAGGAAGATATCGATAACACTTTGGCGCTACAAATTATTTTATTATTATTTTGTGAGGATTAATATACGCTGTTAATCTACATGCCTCTCCTCGGGTCAAAAATGGTATCTTTTTCGATCAATCACAAATTGGTATTAAGTTCAAAAACATTTCATTCTACATAAAATCAAGAAACCGAATGAATTTATAACAAATCAAATAAGAGTAAGTACAATATTCAACATGTGGTTCACATGATAAAATTACACACGCAAATTTGATACAGGTAATTTATCATTACTTTAATTCTAAATCGCACTCAAACTTAAACAAAAAATCTGATTGTTTTCTCGATAGCACAGTAATTAAGGGCGAAGTGGGCTCGGTGAACGAGATATCGCTGATTTAATATGACTTAGGGGACCTCCGTGGCCGAGTGTCGCTGACTTTAACACTTACTCAGCCCCTCACCGCGTGGGTTCGAATCCCGGCAGGGTCATTCGGATTTTCATGTGAGGAAGCCTTTCAGCTGGCTTGCGGTAGGTCGGTGGTTGTACCCGGATACCTCCGAGCATTCGGGGTCTTCCTCCACCTGTAATTAGCTGGACGTCGCTACTAGTATATGACTGAAATACTGTCGAAACGCCGGTAAACACAAATGGTCAAGTTTAATATGACTTAGTACCTCACCGCTGTAGGTTCGATTGCCGGTCTGGTCATTTGGATATTTCATGTGAGGAAGCCTTCCAACTGGCATGCCGTGGGCGATGTTTCACTCGGGGTCTTCCTCTACCGTCACTGTATGATCGAAATACTATCTCGGCGACAGTAAACTCCAAAGTGATTACTCTCATGGTAATCACAACTCAAGTGATGCTGTACCCTCGTACCTGAAGGGCCGTATGTAGGTCTGGTAGATGTCGTACACGATGATGGAAGACATGGCCATGACCTCGCCCGACCCGGTGGACATGAGAGCCATAGCACCCATCGTCAGCACCAGGATACCGCCCGCACTGCCCAGCACCGTCTCCGCTATCAGTGGAGTCACCAGCCCTGGGGTTGGAGAGAGAGAGAGAGAGAGACACGTGTATATACATTTCCACCAAAACACTATTCATTTCTTAATCAGCCGCGAGCAGTTGTTGGTTCGAGGCCCAGTAGGACCTTTGACATTTCATGCAAGGAGGCCTTCCATTTGGCAGGTCGTTGCTAATTAACTGGATGGATACCTCCGTGCAGTCAGGTCTTTCTTAACCTGTCATTAGCTGGACGTCGCTGTGATTGAAATACTGCTACAGCGCTGATAAACTATATAACGATCATAGAAGTTAAATCTCATAAAATTTAAGACAAAACAAAAAATATATGTTCCTTTTACGCGGCAAAAGTATTTATTTGAAATTGCGTGGTTTACTATTGATATCAGGTAAATCATAAATATTACATACAATTATGTAGCGAATTGTGTAAGCATTTTTTTAAACCATTAATAATAATTTAATAACTCGCACAGTAGGGCCTATGCATACTTCTCACACATTAGTTACTATTCTTTCATGTGGTACAGTAAACACTACTCTACTTGTACATTTGAAAAAGTAGATCATACTCGTACATCTTGTACAGTAAATCATACTCGTACATCTGAAAAAGTAGGTCCTACCCGTACATCTTGTAAGTAAATCATACTTGTACATCTTTAAAAGTAGGTCATACTCGTACATCTTGTACTGTAAATCATACTCGTACATCTGAAACAGTAGGTCCTACTCATGCTGTTGATAAACTTGGAAGTCTGATACAATATATCCTATTCACACGTTTGATACAGCAGTTCCTTCTCGTATCATTAATACAGTATATACCAATCTTGTACAGGCATTTAATAAAGTAGTCGCTACTCGTATATATATATGCAACAGTAGATCCTACTTGAACATCCTTCTCGTACATCGGATACATTAGACCCACTCTTACATTTGATAGAGTAGACATAACTCGTATATCTGATTAAGAAGGCACTAGTCGTATCTCTCTTTATTATAAATAACTCGTGTATCTAATACAATAGATACTTGATCACACTTCTCATTCACCGGCTTATTATTTCCCACCAACCTTCATCAATCTGGCCTCGAGACAGCAAGTGCGTCTTGTTCTCAGCGCTGAGAGACAAGTAGGCGAGACCGGTGGTAGTTGCCATTGTAGATGGGATAGCGAACCACATGAGACCGCCTAGCAAAAACCCGAACACTCCCTGGGTCGGTTTGGCGGCGATGCGGCTCTGCCATGATGCTTGGTCACAGTACGTCACGGCTGACGACACGAACACCTGTGTATTAGGAAATCTTTGATGTGATTTCATGACGACATCAAGAGGATTAATCTAATACTCGGGTATGTTTTAGATTTTAGACTTACGTCACACAACGCTGATATGTCAGAGTATGGAACGCCATAGCTGCTTTAACAAAGGCAAGCACATTTAACGATATGTGTTTGACATGCTATGATACAAACAAAATTCAATGTGGTGTTATTTTCCATTACACCATGCCATCTTGTCATTATGCAGTGTGCGTTTGTCTCTTTATGTCAGAAAGTCGTTATATGATTCTACTGTGTCGTTACATGGTGTATCAAATATATGTACAAAAACTTATATGATGTTTTCCTTTTTGGTTTTCCTTTTTACAAAATTGCCAACTTACCATTATGGAATGTGTCTTTGCGATTTTGGGGTGTCTAATATAAACAGAATGTTTATTATTATTATTATTGTTGTTTATTGCCTTTTTGAAGAACGATGCATATTTATAAAACGCTTTGTGCATTTCAATAACACGATGCGTAATTAAAAAAAAAAAAACAACAAAAAAACAACACTAAGTACTGATGTATCATTTGCGCTTCTATCGATCATATGGATCATTTAATGATTGACTTGGCTGGATTCAAGGATACCAAAACCGAAGGTTGAAACAAAATTTCAACTGAAATACAATATAATATTTTAAGATGCATAAACACGCATATAATTAATTTGTTTTAAGTACCGTGTATTAACAACAATACCAACGTCGTTAACTGATCGCTTAGCATATAAGGGTAGTTCCAGAAATATTTTGTCTGTTGTCATGATAATGTGACTAGGTATGGTATCATGCCACATGTCTACTATGCTGTATGCACTTCCTCCGGTGACCGCATCAAACTAAAGACGTATAAAGTTTGTAACCGATGCACCATTGAATGGACACTCAGCAAAATGGGGTTGCTATGGGAACTCAGAGTACTCGATCAGTACTGGTTCTACCCAGGAACCTGTCTCCCGTGTATCGGTATTATACACCGGGCACGTAAAGGAACCCAAGAGAGCTATGTATCGTACTCGGAATCCCTTGTATCCAACTACTGTCTCTTCCTTTGTTATCTCTTCAGCAAAGAAAAAGTCTAAAATATGACCGTAATAATCAGAAAATGCTTGCTAGCCATTGCAATAAAAGAGAAAAGGAGAAATGTGACTAGGTATGGTATCATGTGAGATGACGCAGCACTATATCTGTATCATGTGAAAAAATGTCTCAAAATGACCGAAATATTATCGATGAGATTTTAAACCAAAACAAACATTATCAAAATCGCAAAGATTATCTTTGAACAGAAAATCTCTTGCTTTTAATAAACACTCATAGGGGCATTATATCTGACAAACCAGGCGCATGTGAGATGACGCAGCACTATATGAAAAATAATACAGGCGCTATCGGCTGTTTACTGTTAAACATAGAGATGAGAAAAAAAAAGAAACGTGAGATACAAATGAAATATTATTAGGTAGTGACAAAAAAATATGAATGTTCCTTTTGGTTTTTGGTCTGTCTTGTCGGTATATAAGAAAATAACGCGTGGTATCCGGTCCAACAATTCCTCAACATGTACTTAGAGCCGGGAACTACCGATCATCTTAAAATGACGTTTGCACACCATGTAATGTCAAAATCGCACCAGCTTATGTGAAAGCACAGTGTAAATTTAGTTTCAGCAGGATATAATAATTATTTGTGAATTCGCAATACATTCGACTATCAAATCAGTATTGAAAGGCATAATAAAATAACAAATGACCATATTATTACATAAAATGAACACAATGCTAGAAAAGACTAGCATCGTTTAATCTATATCAGCATGATAAAAAGACAAACAATCATCCTGTTATAGCAAATGAGCATCATAAAACGAACATATAATACTAAAATAATATCATATAATACTAAAATAACATCATATAATAATAATAAGCATCATATTACACTATAATATCATTATATAATACTAAAATAGCATCACATAATACCAAAATAGCCATCATATACAAATAAAATAGCATCATATAACACTAAAATAGCATCACATAATACTAAAATAGCATCATATAACACTAAATAGCGTCATATGATATTAAAATAGCATCAAATTATACTAATATAACAACATATAATACTAAATAGCATCATAAAGCTTATAAAATATAAAAGAATTTTAATAAAAGATCATCGTGTAAAGACATCGATCTTCGTGTTTTTCTAAGTTAGCCTAATAAAATGATAGATGTTCTTCGTATACTTATCATGAACATCATGCAATGGAATGTGTGCATCATACAGGCCGCGATCATCAGAGAAGACTAAATGAACATCACATAATGAATAATGACAATCATAGCACTAACAATGGTTAACCTGTAATGTCATTTGAGCAGCATTAAATGTAGACTGATCATAGTATAATGCAAATGGGGATTGCGTATTTGTGAAAAGGACATACCATATTTAATTTTGAGTAACAATTACTACGGTTTGCAAAAACCGTCATTGTGAACTATCATGATATAATGCATCGGCTCATGTTAAGGCAGCTATGGCGTTCCATATTAGAGACTGGGTTAATTGTGTTTATGGGTAAAATGATATTTTTAAATTGGCGTATACCTACATTTTAAGTCTTAGATTTAGGCACAGCTAGGCACAGAACACCATAGATTTTGAATTCTGAACAGAATGAAAAGTGCAATCCACTTCCGCCGATGACGCAAAACCTAGGAAGTGTTTCTATATCGGATAGAACTTCAGTAATATACAAAGACAACCTGCATCGATAATGCAAATGAACCCACCTCAATGACGCCAAACAAAAAGGAAACACCGGAACGGAAAGTGAGGTAGCTGTAATCATAGTTCTCCTCCGGTCCCTTGATACACTTCAGGGCATCGAACATTTTTTCCACATTGCCAATCGTCTCAAAGTTATCGTCTGTGGTGTGCCAAATCTTCACCACGAACACTATCAGCAGGACGTACACCAGGCAGGCATTGAAGTAGGAGACGTAGAACGTCGTGCCGAGGCCTCCAATCAAGGAGTAAGACCCGAAGAGGACAGCCATCGTGAGGAGGGTGAATTCATCCGAAGCGTTCCGCGTGAGGGACTGGATGGTTGCCCGCCCGGCCAGCAGGATACCGATGGTGATAACGAGGTTGGTAACCAGGGCGAAGCAACAGAAGACGATATGGGCGTTGCGTCCGAACCGGGCGTGGATCACCTGTATTTGAAAGACATTCCAAAATTTGGCCCCGGTTATAATAATACTTTGACATATGAAAAAAATGACTTGTGTGACTAGATATAAACCTTAGAAGTATGTTGTCATAGTTTTGTTCTCTATGTAACGGTCTTTGTTAATGCGATGAAAATGAAAGACACTGCGATGATGATGTGATTGCTTATCAAACTTATCAACAGCAACACAAAAATGAAGACTGGGTGATTTCAAAGAATATCTATCAATGTACTTATGAATTGATACAATAGTTATCTATTTTATTCGGAGAGTAAGACAATTGATAAGTAAAATATTAAAAAAAATATTATATTTATTTTTCAGTGAAAATTTTTGAAACATGTTCGTATAACATTTACTAAGTTACACTCTTGGTCCAGTATTTTTGTAGCAAAGGATGTTATAAAAGTATTTAGTCCGAAAAAGTTTCTAGTCAACCATTTGCCTATTAGATTTCAATAAATACAACGTCGTATTTATTATTCTGTTATTGTATGATTTTAAAACATATCAATAAACTCCGATCAAAATTTCTGACCCGCATTGTTTGAGACAATCGAATAACTTTGCAACAATGTATAATAACATCAGATATACTGATCAATCTAACATATATTACTATTGATAAAATTGGGGTAAAATGACAATGGGATTATACAGACCTATATATTATATATGTTTGAAGTAGATTTAATTATATAATTTTAAGATACAAATAATAAAACCAGCTGGCCTTTTCTAGAGTGTTTTCGTACGAAAGTACCCTAGAAATAACTGTAAAAACTATTTGAAATGAGATTGACGGGATTTGAGAAAATGAAAAAAGTTCTTATTATGTCAGACACGTTATTTTCACTTAGTTTGAATCAGACACGGTAAGCTTATTACGATAAAAAACAATTCCAGCAAGCTTTTCTATGGAAGTCTTTTTAGACCCTTCTCCAATTTCCTTCCGTGTAACTATGTAAAAGCTAGAACGGACTTAAAACTCAGATACCGGATGCATCCGGACTTACGCCTGAAATTTAAAATCAAATCGATTTTGATAGAGACGTTTTATTTCTAAATGTCGACGATAAAGTTTTAACTTTATTTAACGAGCTTGCATAAATCATGTTTACTTCCTTAATTTTCCTAAATATTTTATTTCTTACTATATAATTACTTATCTTAAAATTTAAAATAGAACGAAGCTGAGTTCAATTCACTTTTAGCAGCATACTACTGCTATTATGCAGATTTTTATTTGCATCATCAAAGGCATAAATTCATGTTTATACTTTCATCAGGAAATAAATTCTTGTATAAATCAATTTCCACATTTGCTTGGTCCGTTAATGAAAATATTGCAGTACTTGAAAGTACGTATTGGTAAACCGAAACACTTTCAAAAACTGCATGCAAGGTTCAATCCCTTGCCAATGTTCAATCTCTCCAATCTCCAGCCATGATGGTATTCACGTGGTGTTCTGTTTTCTCCTAAAAATTATAAATTATATAGGAGATATCTTGAGTGATTCGCTGCAAAATGTAAAATACAATATTTAACATAATTTTGGATAGTTCTTATATCAAAAATACAGTTACTGTAGCCACCAGTAAAGAAAATGAAAGAGCGTGGATTTCTTAAGAAATGGGGCGGTGAGAGAATCAATAAATCACGTAGCAATCTCGATGTAAGAGCCGCTGTGCTCTCGAATATAATTTTGCTGTCAAATTAACGGTAGCAGTACGGTAATAGGAAAGAACGGTAGAAGTAGGATAGTAGTACGGTAATAGGAAAGAACGGTAGAAGTAGGATAGTAGAACCGTTAAAGGAAAGAACGGTAGAAGTAGGATAGTAGTACGGTAAAAGGAAAGAACGGTAGAAGTAGGATAGTAGTACGGTAAAAGGAAAGAACGGTAGAAGTAGGATAGTAGTACGGTAAAAGGAAAGAACGGTAGAAGTAGGATAGCAGTACGGTAAAAGGAAAGAACGGTAGAAGTAGGATAGTAGTACGGTAAAAGGAAAGAACGGTAGAAGTAGGATAGTAGTACGGTAAAAGGAAAGAACGGTAGAAGTAGGATAGTAGTACGGTAATAGGAAAGAACGGTAGAAGTAGGATAGTAGTACGGTAATAGGAAAGAACGGTAGAAGTAGGATAGTAGTACGGTAAAAGGAAAGAACGGTAGAAGTAGGATAGTAGTACGGTAAAAGGAAAGAACGGTAGAAGTAGGATAGTAGTACGGTAAAAGGAAAGAACGGTAGAAGTAGGATAGCAGTACGGTAATAGGAAAGAACGGTAGAAGTAGGATAGTAGTACCGTTAAAGGAAAGAACGGTAGAAGTAGGATAGTAGTACGGTAAAAGGAAAGAACGGTAGAAGTAGGATAGTAGTACGGTAAAAGGAAAGAACGGTAGAAGTAGGATAGTAGTACGGTAAAAGGAAAGAACGGTAGAAGTAGGATAGTAGTACGGTAAAAGGAAAGAACGGTAGAAGTAGGATAGTAGTACGGTAACAGGAAAGAACGGTAGAAGTAGGATAGTAGTACGGTAAAAGGAAAGAACGGTAGAAGTAGGATAGAAGTACGGTAAAAGGAAAGAACGGTAAAAGTAGGAAAGTAGTACCGGTAAAAGGAAAGAACGGTAGAAGTAGGATAGTAGTACGGTAAAAGGAAAGAACGGTAGAAGTAGGATAGTAGTACGGTAAAAGGAAAGAACGGTAGAAGTAGGATAGTAGTACGGTAAAAGGAAAGAACGGTAGAAGTAGGATAGTAGTACGGTAAAAGGAAAGAACGGTAGAAGATGGATAGTAGTACGGTAATAGGAAAGTACGGTAGAAGTAGGATAGTAGTACGGAAATAGGAAAGAACGGTAGAAGTAGGATAGTAGTACGGAAATAGGAAAGAACGGTAGAAGTAGGATAGCAGTACGGTAATAGGAAAGAACGGTAGAAGTCGGAGAGTAGTACGGAAATAGGAAAGAACGGTAGAAGTAGGATAGCAGTACGGAAATAGGAAAGAACGGTAGAAGTAGGATAGCAGTACGGTAATAGGAAAGAACGGTAGAAGTAGGATAGTAGTACGGTAATAGGAAAGAACGGTAGAAGTAGGATAGTAGTACGGTAATAGGAAAGAACGGTAGAAGTAGGATAGAGTACGGAAATAGGAAAGAACGGTAGAAGTAGGATAGCAGTACGGAAATAGGAAAGAACGGTAGAAGTAGGATAGCAGTACGGTAATATGAAAGAACGGTAGAAGTAGGATAGTAGTACCGTTAAAGGAAAGAACGGTAAAAGTAGGATAGTATTACGGTAATAGGAAAGAACGGTAGAAGTAGGATAGTAGTACGAAAATAGAAATGAACGGTAGAAGTAGGATAGTAGTACGTTAATAGGAAAGAACGGTAGAAGTAGGATAGTAGTACGGTAAAAGGAAAGAACGGTAGAAGTAGGATAGTAGTACGGAAATAGGAAAGAACGGTAGAAGTAGGATAGTAGTACGGTAATAGGAAAGAACGGTAGAAGTAGGATAGTAGTACGGAAATAGGAAAGAACGGTAGAAGTAGGATAGCAGTACGGTAAATAGGAAAGAACGGTAGAAGTAGGATAGTAGTACGGAAATAGGAAAGAACGGTAGAAGTAGGATAGCAGTACGGTAAAAGGAAAGAACGGTAGAAGTAGGATAGTAGTACGGTAAAAGGAACGAACGGTAGAAGTAGGATAGTAGTACGGTAAAAGGAAAGAACGGTAGAAGTAGGATAGTAGTACGGTAAAAGGAAAGAACGGTAGAAGTAGGATAGTAGTACGGTAAAAGGAAAGAACGGTAGAAGATGGATAGTAGTACGGTAATAGGAAAGAACGGTAGAAGTAGGATAGTAGTACGGAAATAGGAAAGAACGGTAGAAGTAGGATAGTAATACGGTTAAAGGAAAGAACGGTAGAAGTAGGATAGTAGTACGGAAATAGGAAAGAACGGTAGAAGTAGGATAGCAGTACGGTAATAGGAAAGAATTTGCATAATGACTAAGACTGAAACAACAAATAATAATGTGAAATAAAATCAGGTATCGAGAGGCTTAATTTTGTGTTATCTTCCCTTGGAAATGACAGAAAAGAGAAAAAAATCATTTCAGGGTCAGATAACTCAAAAAGTAGCATGGAGACCCCCAATTTTTATTCCATAAATTTGTTTTTAGTGTGTTTCTCTATAATCATGCCAAGTTTTGATTTTCTTTCTTTGTCTTTATAGTAAAATGGCGCTATTGTTATATACGCCTATCAGAACGGCAGCAGTACGGTAACATATCACTTTAGAAAGAAGTTGTACGGTATCATATTACTTTAGAATGGAAGTTGTACGGTAACATATCACTTTAGAATGGAAGTTGTACGGTAACATATCACTTTAGAAAGGAAGTTGTACGGTATCATATCACTTTAGAAAGGAAGTTGTACGGTAACATATCACTTTAGAAAGGAAGTTGTACGGTATCATATCGCTCTAGAACGGTAGTAGTACGGTATTATATCGCTTAAAAACGGCGGTAGTACGGTAACATATCGCACGGTATAAATTGAGGCCACCGGAATCCCGCCGATCTACCGGGAGTACAGCCATCGATGACCCGTTTCTCGCTCCAACAGTTTGTTGTTTTTTTGCCGATGCTCTACGGAGTTTTTATTCTTTATCAATTACCAATCGAGGTAAAATATGGTAAAGAGCAGAAAAGTAGTAACTCTGTTTCAACACACAGACCCGGAAAACCAGAGCAACGGATTCAAAGATTGGTATAAATACTTTGATATCATAACGGTTTCGGAGGGATATCGAACATAGATCAAATGTATTACGTCAATGAAACATTTTTGGAATGAGGTGTTCGACCAAACAGATGTAACTCTAAACTCTTTAATACAAACGTCTATAATACAACCAAATGTCCCTCATACAATATATCATTATCGGGATTTGAAAACAAAATCGTACTTGTCGGGGGTTATGTTATTTGCTTGCGCAACCATTTTGACCTACCTTGGTTTATGTACGGCTGTGTACGTCTGCCATATCGTGCCGGTGGTTCAAACAACTTTTGAAGTTAATGAAGCTGGGTGTGTTTATGTTTGTAATTTTAACGTCGAGTGGGAACTGAGTTCTTACAACTTATATAAATTCTAAATACGTCTGAGTGGCATTATAGATATGATAGTAGTACGGTAATAGGAAAGAACGGTAGAAGTAAGATAGTAATACCGTTAAAGGAAAGACCGGTAGAAGTAGGATAGTAGTACGGTAAAAGGAAATAGAAGTACGGTAAAAGGAAAGAACGGTAGAAGTAGGATAGTAGTACGAAAATAGGAAAGAACGGTAGAAGTAGGATAGAAGTACGGTAAAAGGAAAGAACGGTAGAAGTAGGATAGTAGTACGAAAATAGGAAAGAACGGTAGAAGTAGGATAGAAGTACGGTAAAAGGAAAGAACGGTAGAAGTAGGATAGTAATACCGTTAAAGGAAAGACCGGTAGAAGTAGGATAGTAGTACGGTAAAAGGAAAGAACGGTAGAAGTAGGATAGTAGTACGGTAAAAGGAAAGAACGGTAGAAGTAGGATAGTAGTACGGTAAAAGGAAAGAACGGTAGAAGTAGGATAGTAGTACGGTAAAAGGAAAGAACGGTAGAAGTAGGATAGTAGTACGAAAATAGGAAAGAACGGTAGAAGTAGGATAGTAATACCGTTAAAGGAAAGACCGGTAGAAGTAGGATAGTAGTACGGTAAAGGGAAAGAAAAAGTAGCATGGAGACCCCCAATTTTTATTCCATAAATTTGTTTTTAGTGTGTTTCTCTATAATCATGCCAAGTTTTGATTTTCTTTCTTTGTCTTTATAGTAAAATGGCGCTATTGTTATATACGCCTATCAGAACGGCAGCAGTACGGTAACATATCACTTTAGAAAGGAAGTTGTACGGTATCATATTACTTTAGAATGGAAGTTGTACGGTAACATATCACTTTAGAAAGGAAGTTGTACGGTATCATATCACTTTAGAATGGAAGTTGTACGGTAACATATCACTTTAGAAAGGAAGTTGTACGGTATCATATTACTTTAGAATGGAAGTTGTACGGTAACATATCACTTTAGAATGGAAGTTGTACGGTAACATATCACTTTAGAATGGAAGTTGTACGGTAACATATCACTTTAGAAAGGAAGTTGTACGGTAACATATCACTTTAGAAAGGAAGTTGTACGGTATCATATCACTTTAGAAAGGAAGTTGTACGGTATCATATCGCTCTAGAACGGTAGTAGTACGGTATTATATCGCTTAAAAACGGCGGTAGTACGGTAACATATCGCACGGTATAAATTGAGGCCACCGGAATCCCGCCGATCTACCGGGAGTACAGCCATCGATGACCCGTTTCTCGCTCCAACAGTTTGTTGTTTTTTTTGCCGATGCTCTACGGAGTTTTTATTCTTTATCAATTACCAATCGAGGTAAAATATGGTAAAGAGCAGAAAAGTAGTAACTCTGTTTCAACACACAGACCCGGAAAACCAGAGCAACGGATTCAAAGATTGGTATAAATACTTTGATATCATAACGGTTTCGGAGGGATATCGAACATAGATCAAATGTATTACGTCAATGAAACATTTTTGGAATGAGGTGTTCGACCAAACAGATGTAACTCTAAACTCTTTAATACAAACGTCTATAATACAACCAAATGTCCCTCATACAATATATCATTATCGGGATTTGAAAACAAAATCGTACTTGTCGGGGGTTATGTTATTTGCTTGCGCAACCATTTTGACCTACCTTGGTTTATGTACGGCTGTGTACGTCTGCCATATCGTGCCGGTGGTTCAAACAACTTTTGAAGTTAATGAAGCTGGGTGTGTTTATGTTTGTAATTCTAACGTCGAGTGGGAACTGAGTTCTTACAACTTATATAAATTCTAAATACGTCTGAGTGGCATTATAGATTCTAGGATCGAACCAACGACCTTCAGATCCGCTTTCATGCATGGGCATGTAACCGACAGCCCCCGTTTTTCACATTTATCTGAAGTATCATGTAAGTTTTTCTTCATATAACTCAAATTATTCTATTTCTGCAATTCCTGCGACAGGCCCCTGTGCTAAGGAATATTGCAAACAGGGGAGGAAGGGTAAATCTCACCTTCACTCTAAAAGTAGGTAATATATATATATGCATAACCCTACTCGGTAATGAATTTTTTACCAAACACTAACCAGATTTCGGACGCAAACTTTGTTCTTGGTCGCAATTTTGGGCCAGTGGCACCCACTGAACTGACACCTTGTTTGTTATTTCATATTAAGGATCTTTTAATCAACACCCCTTGTGGTTTGTCTGTTTCTATAAGTATGATATTTACACAATGAGCCTATATGCGTAGTAGCGGGATTTTATACGGGACAAAAAACTTTTTTTTAAACAGCGGAAACCAGAGTGCCCGGAGAAATCCCATCCCTTTGACCAGGCGTCCGTATACCTATTCATATGCATATACAAAGTTGGAGCGACCTGGGCCCGGGTTACATTGGTGAAAAGACTGTACGTAAAGTCAAGTTTAAACATTATGCAATGCAGTTATCTTATACAACCATTGTATTGGGTACAGTTTATTACAATACATGTATTATGAAAACAGTATCCCAGACAATCTTGCAATCGTGGCGTACCAGCGTAAATGAATAATAAACAGTTACTATTTATCATTACACATAAATATACATTGTAGTGTGTTGTATGTAAAGCTTACATTAGAATACATAAAAACGTTGTTGTTGTTGTTGTTGTTGTTGGTGTTGGTGGTGGTGGTGGTGCGCCATGCAGCCACCAGACTACCTGATGTACTTATCATCGGTATCTGACCTAAATGAGCAATCGCTCGTTGTTGTTGTTTTTATCTAATGACCACTGACAAGGATATGTCTAATGTTTTGGTTTAACGAATTACTTCCCAGACACCTAACTCACCTGAAGGTATGTTTTCGCTCCCGGGGCTCGAGTTTTGAACTGGACGGAGAAAATGGGGAATATGAATATATTGAAGATGATGCCGACAGCGTACCAGAAGGGACCGGCGATTCCGTTCTGAAACAAAATAGTCAATTGCTCTATCGTTGTTATATTATTTTTTACAAGATCAGACATCTTCCATGCATTGATGAAGCAATTTCCCCGTGAAAAATGAGAGATACGTTTGTAAATTAGGTTTGTATAAAACACTTGATATTCGCTTGACAAAAATCAAAATAATTTACTCGGTATTTTCTTATTCCATCGATCTTTTTTCTGGATAGATTAGTAAATCACTAAAAAACAGTAATACCGGCGCAATAGTTCAGTGGTAGAGTGTCCGCTTTGCGTTCGGGAGGTCTGGGGTTCGAATCCCAGCCGGGGCACTTCCTCCGTTGACCGCGTCAGACCAAAGACGTATAAAATTGGTGATAGATGAACCCTTGTCTGGCATTCGGCAACACGGGGTTGCTACGGTAACTCGGAGTACTCAGCACTGGTTCTACCCAGGAACTTGTCTCCCGTGTATCGGTGCTATATACCGGGCACGTAAAAGAACCAAAGGGGTTTATTTACAAAATGAACATGAGTATCTCACCCGGACTCCCTTGTATCCAACTACTGTCTCTTCCTATGCGGTCTCTTCAGCAAAAAAAAACAGGACCCACAAGTGGGAAATCCTTGACCGTTAGGTCTAAAATATGGCCAATATAAGCAGGAAATGATTTCTAGCCATTACAATGAAAGAAAAGGAAGTAAGCATAACCTTTTTCAATTATGATATTTTAATGTACTAATTAGGCACGACTACGGAGTACCTTTGCTGTCATGGTAGCGCTGTGTAGGATATCGCCGGGCCATATCAGCTGGGATGCCACAGTCACAGCCGTCAGACTCAAGGACACGTTACCGCCGGCATCGAACGTCGTGTCCAAGTTGTGTTCGTCGTGAAAAATGTGTTTTCTGACGGCGTTATGAATGAGGGCCAGGATAATAGAGAAGCCCCCGAAACCGATTATCATCAGCAGGGCGGACTCCCATCTCTCCAACACAGGGTCCACACTGAAAAGTAAATACTCGAGTGATGGATTCAATTTAAGTTGCAGATGCATATGTAAGGACATCTTGCCGACATGTATGTATACAAACACATTCGTGTAATATTGTTATCAAATATGGTTAAGCACACTTGATTCAGGGAGCGTATTCACAAAGTAGCTAAAGTCAAATGTCTTACTTCCGATCAAAGACCTATTAAGCAAAGATAGGAAAGTCCTGTACCAGACAAGGGAAAATATCATTTTGTCACGTGGCAGGCCATTGAATTTTGCAAACTGTTTAAAATATATGGAAAAAAATCACAGAGAAAAAATATCTTTCTTATGAAAGCATCATTTTTCTGGTGCAAGAAAATATTTTAAGTTTAATTAATTTTGAAAATTCATTAAAATTTTGATTTAAATTCAACCAGTGTAGCAGTAAAACAACAAAATCTACATATTTTTGTTGATGCAGGTTTCTGTTTTTACATATGTTTTTAGTTATTTTAATATATTAGGTAACATTTTGAAGGTAATATATTGATCTATTAAAAGATATGAAGTGACGTCACGCTCACCGTCTAACCTCTACACATTGACGCATCACCAAGCCGAACTGGCTTTTTCTACATACGCGCCTGATTACGCATTTGCGTTATGAAGTGATCCTTGTTAATCGACATAAACATTTCAAAGTTCCGATAAATCTAAATAATTTCTCATAAGGGAAATTTAATTCGGGCAAATTGTAGCAAAAATAGACATCTCATGTAAGCACAACAATTACAAAACAAAATATTGCACAGCATCGACCAGTACTTTCACTTCTAGCAATGGTAGATTCTGGCAGAATGATGTCAAATATCGCAAAGAGTTTGGAATCCTCTTAAAGATGCACAAATGGAGTGTCTCCTCCATGTTGTTGAGAAAAGGCACACTATGGTTATCCTGCCAACAGGAATAAATGAGGCCGAAATAAATGATCTTTCAAAAGACGATTGATGATGAAAGTGCATATCTCGTGATACGTTGCGGTTTATTTTGCGGGCACAATGACAACACGCAAAACAGCCAGGAACAGACCCCGTGATACGTTGCAGTTTATTTTGCGGGCACAATGACGACACGCAAGCCATGAACAGCGAGATGCGCTTTCATTTGTATGTAAAGAACATTTATACAAAGTATAAGCGCTAACCTAAACAGATAAGTCATTAAAAAGAGAAAACTATACCAGTTTTAGTATTTGCAAGGAAGTCCGTGCATGGGTTACAGCTATCTTTTATCAGTAATATTCGACAGGTAACTGCTAGGACCAGTACTTTCCACCTGGAAAGCTCATGCCTTTTTTTAGGAGTGTGTAGTCTTCATTCTCCCCGTAATAGGTAGCAGTAGGTCGGGGAACCATCCTGCAGACTCATTTACAGATCATTATCATGAAATATTATTGCCGAGCTGGGTTTATACACAATCATGTTCACTATCACGGGAACACGGTGTCCAATTATATTATGGTGACTAATAAACAGTATGCGAAACATTGCTATACATGTACCTGTCTAATGCAGACAAAGACCCAAAATGACTAAATGCGTTTTCAATTAATCTAATAAATAAACATATAACAGACATACTCGGAAAAGTTGTTTTCCGTAATTTGAGAGGTAATATAAGCCAAGCTTTCACGTCATCGGTTTGTTTTGCTCCCAAATAGCATCAAGTTTTAGTGCTATCAAATAATTAATTAATGGAATGATTGATTTTATAAAATTAATTTCTAAAATTGTTTTACATCTTCTTGTTACTTGGTTCATCTTTACTGTGGCAAATTGATATCAACATTTTAACTCAGATTCAGAAAAAAGAACCCCTATAATCACGTTTAGCTGTACGTGAGGCTCAAAGCAGATGAATGTTAACTCCAGTTTATGCCTTTTATTTTGATTTAACCTGTTTGGATTTCAATTCCTGCTTAATTAGTAAACACAAGGGTCACAAAATGCATAGCAGTCTCCCTAGAAGCGGTTCTATATTTAAAGTATAATAAGGATTAAAGCAATAAATGGCAAACGTTTGAAATACAAACCGCTTTCATTAATCAGAGGAAGACGGCCAAATAAAATAATCGAACGCGACCGATTTAGGGTTTTGATAGAGACACTAGAAATAAGAGTATCGAAGGAAACACTTAGGCTAAGACGATTACAGGAGGCACGAGGAGTAAACAGATTGTCATCGGCCTTAATTTCATCACTACCTCTCAAGTGTTAATTATAGAATCACAGCAATAAACTATTCATTACCAGAAATGTGAATTTAATAGAGGATATGAGATCTCGCGACTCGTAACTCTCACGTGAAATACGGAGATAACTTGCTGGCACGGCTTCTCAGAGACGTTGTTGACAGGCGAGTGTCAGAACGAGGCTCTATACATCATACTTAAGTACGGCGTATTGTTCCTTCAATTAATTATCATCAGATAAAATACGATATTAGAATAAATGTCCAAATACCAGCCCGTGATATTGAATTCTGAAAGATAAAACTAAATAGGGAGTTAATACATTGCGTGTCCGATGGGCATTTACGTAAAAGCTGGCAGCTTGTTTAAGGTCTTCGAACTCTTAGCGGATAACCACATATTGTTATGTTTCTGCTGCACTTGAAATAAACAGTACAATGGCCATTTTTAAAATAACAAAAACACTAACTGATGGGTATTATCATATTGATTATATGTATAATTTGAACATCATTTTTTCTTCATTAGAGTATGCTCACACATTAGACACCGATTTAAAACCGAATCCTTTCCACAATGAATATCACTATATGAGAAAAGGGGATCTGACAATTCCGTTAGAGTAGATTTAATGGATAATTGATGCACTTTTAAAGTCTTTTTTCTTTTGTATATGAATTATGTTATTATACATGTATACAAGTCACTATATATAATAACAAATTGTCTTATCTTTAAAGTTGTAAATTGAGCTGGTCGTCAAAATAATGGAGCAACTCACGTTAATATTTATATAACACTCGATGTACTCTTATCCCATGTTTTAGTAAGGGATACCTGCTTTAAAAACTTAGGATTTCTTCGAGAGCCTTAATTACTGAGATACACATATAGATTCAATGTCGAAATAAAATAAGACCCGCGTCAATGTTTTACCTTAAAAAGCGACTCTTAAATATTAGCATTTTGATGTCGATTAAACTATTTCAACTCAAATACAGTATCTATCTTATAACTAGCACTGGACTTAGTTGTATCTTTTTGCTACAAGTCATTTCAGATTAATCAGATAGCAATCATGTGAAACACTATGTAAACACGACTTACTTACTGTTAAATATGACCCAATGTTTGATAAAACCAGTTTTGTTTCCATGAACGTAATTAATCAAAATATGATGTCCAACGCGGGCCATATTTAAACCAGCATAAAATCACATCGAGTGACCAGATATCGCGATAAAATCACATCGAGTGACCAGGTGTCGCGACATGACTGTTACTTAGCTACCGGAGAACTGCGAACTACACTTGATATTTGATTATAACGTATTAATTATACACCTAACCACACAGGGTCCCTGCACACTGTCGTATTATTTTAAAGCATGAATGCTTCAATGTATCCATCGGCCATACTGTTTCATCTACTGTCGGATATCATTTCCATGAATATTTTGTTTTTCAAAAGACCCTTCGCTATCATACATGGACCTGTCGTATAGCGACACATTAATGTAAAGACATTCGGACTAGTTATATTCGTACTCAGGTAAATCAAATCCCAAGTGTCTCTTGAAAAGCATCTAGAACTACGTTCATTCGTCATGTCTTCTATCAGACATGCCTGGCACTTTCCTTGTGTAGTGAGATATATTGCGATTTGTCTGCAGAAATCCAGACAACCTTATATATCTTTTTATATACTTACATTATACATTATTGTCTTTTGATGGGTGAATTAGAGAATATGTTGACATGGTAAGGTACTGACTGACTAAGCAAGGCCGATAGGACGTACATGTATACATTTAGCACGTGGGGCATGGCACGAGATGAAGGGGAAATAATTCTCATTTAATAATAATTTGTGTACCGGTCAAAACGAGTAGAAAAGTTGAAGAAAAAAAAGAATTTAAAAAAATGTACCCACCCCAACAACGAATCGATCCCAAAAGCCTCGTTGGCAACGCCCACTGGACCAATAGGCCAACAGTATTTTACTAAGAGATTTTTTATCATGAATTTCTTACCGGGCGCTGAAATTCCAGCCAGTAATGGTTCAAAATACCTCCGAAATCTTGCGAATTTTCAATGCAGTTTATTTAAAAGACGTTATCTCCAACACAGTTCAATTCAGTTACGACTTAAAAAAAATATCTTAATATAAATGTCAAACATAGCCCCGAAATATTGTCAGAAAGGCAAAGCGGTTATCATGTGATTTTCACGTGATTCTTTTGTTAAAGAATGGGGAGAAATACTTTAAAATGATAATAATATAAATATGTAATTGCAAGTGCAACACTTATTTCTTTATTTTATACTATAATAATACAACACTAGTTCGTCTCTTTTTCTCTTTGATATAATGGCTTGTCCCTAGGATCCATTCTTAAGGTTTAATATATTATTATATATATATATTACTTAAAAGTTCTTATAATGTAAAGTAAAGTAATTAACGTTTTCAAATAATAGTTATACTATAGTAGCTTTACGAGTTAAGATGCAATTAGTGAACTGCTCTCAATCAGTTGATGCTAACGTTAGCATTGTATAAATAGGCATATCGTTAGCATCCTAAAATAGATTGTAGGCATCTAAAAATAGATTTAGCCAAAACAAGCTAATGACCATCGAGTATAAAAGGGGTCGCGCAGAAGACAGTTGGGCTTTTAAGGTTTGATTCTAAGGTTCCAAGGGTTCTTACAGAATTTACTTGTTTTGATTTCGGTATGGGGTCTTCGGGGCTTTTACTGTTGGATTTTAGAGGGTTCTGTTGGGAGAACTAATGAAGGAATAAAGATTATGGGAAAATTTAAGAGCGTAAAAAGTTGTATATAGTAAATACAAGACAAATTTTGATGCCAAGCATCAAAGACGCCGCGCATGTTTTTGAAGCACGACTTAAATAAAGCAAAGACATACAGAAAAGGTCCAAAAACAACAACCAAAAACTTATATTATCATATTATTCAGAAACAGGTATAGAACAAAAAAGCACATAAAATAACTTAATTATAGTAGACACTTTATGTGATGATGATTTAAGATGACATAAATTAACTAATCTATAGATCAATAAAGATACATTTTACAAAATTCATTTCTTATATAATTATAGGAATAGTTAGGGTCTGCAAGATGCATGAAATTTCCAGACAGTAAGTTACTAAGGCGGTATTAATGTCAATGTAAAAAAATCATCATCATCAGCAGCAGCAAGAACAAGGTCATTGATGACGAAAAAATCAGTTCAGATAAGTTTTTATTTGGTAAGGGAATTAGGCACAGGTCCCAGTATTAATTGATCTACTTCCCTTGATAATGTAGCGTGACGTAGGAGTATGGCATTCTTTTTTGTATTGATGATATGTATTAAATTAAATATATTTTTACAAGAATTTACAGCATAAGCTATATAATGTTCGGTTAAAATTACCCATTTCAAGCACTATACATACTGGGACCGCAGATTGGGCTCGGGGCCGTAAAATAGACATGTCCACTACGGCCATATGTATAGCGTTTGTGTGTTTTTACACTTTCTACATTATGCTGTAATACTTATATTAAACTGCTTTTTCATTGATTTTTCAAGTTGACTGTTTGTATCTGAATTCTGAATATTTCAAGATCTCAAACATCTTTGAAAAAATAAATTCTGAGCTTTAATGCATCGGGTTGCTTGCAAGGTACGTTTGCCTACGAATTTTAGGAGAAGTCATCTGATACGTACACATTATATGTGTCCAGTTTCTTTTAAATAACGATTGAAAATTTGCATTTTTGGAATTTTGTTATTCATTTTCATCAGTAATGCAAGTAATTGATTCATAAGTGTTTCTTTTAAAAAATATACCTGTTTTATTTTACAATAATGACAGTAGTTGCTCCCTGTTTTGATTATGCGGCTCCATTGGAAAAATTAAAAACCTATTCCATGCTGACGCCGCGTTTCCACGCGGCGTCAGTAAGTACATGTTCATGAAAATAAATCATGCACGTGTAGTGTTTAATTGTCTGTGACAAGACGGCTAGCGAGAAGAAGAAGAAGAAATAGAGGAAGAAAAAAAGAAGGGAGAGGAGAAAAAGAAAGTAGGAAAAGAAAGAAGAGAGAACCCAATTTGAGAGAAATTTGAAATACTGGTAGGAGCGATGGAATGCGTTAAAATTTGGGACAATTCAGTAAAATATGTAACAGTGACCACGGGTTAAGCTGTAATATGATACATGATACTGGTCCCTACTTTTACCTGTAAACTAATTATTGGTGCCATGAATAGAGCGGACTGCACACTTCATTCAGTGACCTGTTATTTTCTTCTCTCCAAAATCGCTTTTCGAAAATATGAAGTATTGTAAGATTTAAACTTTGAATCCTAACGAACTGTATTTTATTTAGTGAAATTGTCGTGATATAAAATTTCATTCAAAATTTTAATCCACATAATAATAGAAGGCTGTCCTAATACGAGGGCTGTCCTTAAAGTTTTGAAACTGCGCTATATCTCAAAAACTACTACCTATTCTAGGGTAAAACACATAGTTAAAATACCCATTAATTAATTAATCACTCACTTTCTGAATGTATGGCAGTTAAAGACGATCGGGGCAGTTTCTATGATCACGCAATAGTAAATTTGACACTATCACCAGTAAATATAACCGTTTTCGTATATTAAATAAAAACGCTACATGAAAGAAAAATCAAGATCGGAAAAGGGTTGTGTGTTATATTTCAAAGTTTTCAGTTCTGTTGCCAGCAGTGTTAGGATAAATATTGCCGTAATTGTCTACTGCAGTGTACATGGACTAAGAGCACAATTAATTTTACTATATGTTCTATATAAGCATATATGCAAACGACAATTTCTGTAAGGGAAATTGACATCCAAACTTACCCTCATTAGATAGATCTATTCAAGAGAAATAATTCTGTACATTTTAAACATGGGGTCACCCGACTACTTTTTGACCTATTTAAGGTTAAATAACATACGTATGAATTTAGTGCGGTCGGCCATTTCACACCAATTTTCTCAAAAATTCCCCTCTCAGTAATGCTCAACTTTTAAGGTTGTTGTGCAATAAGGCCTCCAAATTGGGCATTTTTTGACTATTTTAACTGTGTTATATAGAATTTAATCCTTTATTGCATGTCTTTCAGTCAAAAACTGACCTTAATTCAGCATTAAATAGGGTCACTATTTTCTGTGTAGGCACATCCGGATCCGGTAACCAAGGGCAGGTAATTGTGGTCTTAGTCCACATATTGTCGTTACGCTCTTCAAAAGCGATTAAGAGAAACAGAATCTGCAGTGCATACGCGTTATTCCTGAGTGTAATGTACACGGGATTTCGGTAGTAGGTCTACAGGCCTGTAAATATTTACATGAATTAATATTTATCAACTCCTTTATCAAAGTTAAATTTCCCCCTGCGAAAAGCCTCCACCCACAGACTTAAAGTGTTTTTTCTTAAAGATTAAGCTTGGTGACCTAACAAAATTTTCCTTCACCCGATACATGGATAGTAACATATGTAGTACAATGTTTGGTCCAAAAGTATCACTTTCGAAATTTTACTCGAATAATCATATTGATAAATAAGTTACGGAACTTTTCCAGATACTTTTTGAACGACCCTCACATAATCCGAAAATAATAAAAATAATCACTAACTTATAAACTCGTATCAAGACTCCAGGATATACATCAACCAACAAATAAACCGGAACTATTGACAGAGATTTGGGGCTGCTTGTCTAATGAGGCAAATTAAGGACATTCAGTTCCAAGTATCAACCAAAATTTCAAGTGTAACTCCAGTGCCATGGCCGTATGTGAATCACAGAGAACATCAAACTAACTCAATGTTCTTTTGCTTCAATGAAGTCGACAAACATCAAAGCGTAATACTGGATTCTACATTAAATAAGCGACATCTCGTAATTATTTTTGTTTGCGTAAATCTTGATTTGATCATCTAGGATCAAAATAAGCGTGTTATTATTCATCATTCCAGAATGATGTCAAACTCGTTTAACATATCTAGTTAAGCTAGAGTTGAAAAAACCCGTTCACATCAGATGTCGAAATGTTAAAGCATTACGTACTCGATCTCTGAAATTTATCGAGGCAATTATATAAATATTTCTTCACAAAAATAGGTCTTATATAGTTTTAATTGCCTCTGATAGCACTATTTGATATTCCTAAAAACCGATATTGGAAAAGCGTACATTTCAGAATAAGATTTTACAAGGAGAATTGGTGCAACTATTCGTTTGGAATATTTGCATAAGTCGTTTTGGCTTTATCTCTTCCTTAATCTACTTCAGTGTAAATCCATTTCATGCTATATAGAATCAGAAGTCTCCGATATATTCAGTCGATCATTTAATGGTTACAGTTTTCAGAGTAAATATAATGTCACTGATCACGTGACTCAGTGGTTGCAGCATCAGCAGTTTAGCTAGAATGGCCGATTACCGTTCCAGGAATGTTCGGGCAGGATGCGTTATATAAATGAAAGGTTCCGAACTTTCCACAGTTTTTAATTTTTATTACTAAATGTCACATTGATAGAAAATTCGGAACGGTTCGGCTATTCGACACACCACTGGTGTTAAGGCTAGAACGGGGTTTTGTAATATGTCAGGTGACAACTTCAGTGGTGGACAAAATAGACTGGAAAAAATAATTTGCATATCTTTTATAAATGTGACCATATTTATGATTAACTGTGAATACTTGATCGCAAATTTCATAAAACTTTGTTCTACAAATGATTATTTCTTTCTTCAATAAATGGTAACGTAATTGGACATGTACTTTTTGTTCGCTAAAAACAAAGATTTAATCATCTGTCAAATAATCTTATATTAAAAAAATGATAATATTAGACCCATCACCGCAGAGGAACTTCCACCAGTCCACTCCGCGAAGACGCGGTGTCCAAAACCATAACAATTTACAAGTTTGACGTAAACTTCCGTTTTAGAATCATGAACTGCAATGCGCCAGGCCTTGATTTCGACATGCCTCAAGTGGCGCCCAAGAGATTCTCAGGACATCCAGTGTATATTTAATGGCCCTTAATTCGCCTGTCAATCATATCTGAAACCTGTCAACACAAGGGCCATTATAGCTCAACACACTAGAGTCATTACCCTTGTAAATTGGACAATCTTATTCTGGGCTTAGAGAAGTCATTTCTAGAGAAGAAATAGGTTACAAATTCCTTGACAAATGTATCGAATCGCAATATTGGTGGTATCTTTTTTTTTTCTAAATACTGACAGACATTTTATTTGTGATAGAAATGTAATGGGAAAATCTTTATTAAACAGTTCCATATTTACAACGGTTTCATATAATTACATACTAGTGTATTGCTGTGTTGCAATAAGGCAATTTTACTGAACACACAACTAAATTTACTGACTGGGTTACGAACTGAATGAAAATGCATTGAGTGTGTGCTGTCTGTTGTCAGTTGTCACTTTCCTCCTGACCGTGTTCATTTGGTTATTAAATCATACCAACATAATTCAAACACTAAAATAAATTCTAATTAATTCACTGATTTTTCTAGATTGATTGACAAGCTAGGAAACATAGCTAGATGAAAACAATTTCACTGCTGCATTAGCAAAGCTATAGATATTATCAATCAATCTGCAATTTGTATAATTCTGCATGCCCTACAAACGACATGAAGTCAGGTTTACAGGTATCTACGTGCTTTTCATTGTGTCCATCCGTTCGTTCGTATTTCTTCCATATTTGGAGAAAATGGTTTGTTACTCTGTGTTCTTGCACAGAGGGGTAAGTGAGATCAATTTTATACACAGCTCACCACTGAGGACGCCCCACTTGGTTTGACCTTGATTTATTTTGTAGTGGTTAGGTAAGGGTAAGAGTAGGAGGGATTAGGGAAGGGCTAGGGTAGCGGTTAGGGTGAGGGGTCAGGGTTGGTGATTTGGGTTAGGTTTAGGGCTAGGGTATGTTATATATATATACAAAGAACAATGTTCTCACTTGAAGGTGCTAGCAAAACTGTGTGTGTGTGTGTGTGTGTGTGTGTGTGTGTGTGTGTGTTTAAAATCGGTATAATATATGATGTTTAATGTATTTTCATGAACATGAATAATGCAAGACAACCTGTAAAACATCTAACAACAAGTTTCATGTCTAAAAGTTGACCTACATCGTTTCTAAGCCATCACAACTTACACCAGCACGTATTTCATTATATCTCATTAATTCTGCAAATAAATCTTAAAACAATTTACTTCTTATCTTTTCATCCGTAATCAAACAGCGTTCGACTACTTTGAAAATAGAACATTTCACAAACTTAATGCGTTTCTCTCGGGTTTTTAGACCATAACCATTAACAATGGGGTATGCTTTATGCCAAGTTAAGACAGTATACAGGTATAAAAAGCTGCATGAAATTTTAATTTGACTTTATTTTAAAGAAACTGTTTAGTAATTCTATACAACTATACAACCTAGAGGTTTATCGGTATTAAGCACTTCTGGAGTCTGCTTCTCTTCCTTATCTTCCGACGGCCATGTCAATTATGATAAACACAGAGTATTCGAATAAACATCTGCTTTGTTTCATTATATTATTCGTTAATTTTTGTCTGTCAATTTAAACGTGTATGATCCCTTTAACAGTAAAATGAGCTTATGACAATGAGGCCATGACTGGGGTGGTATAGTGTAGTATAACCACGCACGTGCTTCTACAACTGACAACACCAACCGTCAGACACTGTCACGTGATCTACTAAGCTACACGTGTTACTTATATAGCGACAAGTCGAGACACATTAGACACTAAACATCTCAACCATAAAATTATGATGAACTGAGCATGAATGTTATTTAATTATTAGTTCTTATTTAACAAGTACATCAAAATCAACGTTACTAGACTCTCGTACTACTACTACTTCTACAAGTTCTGCTGTGTTACTGCTGCTACTATTAATGACTTTGTGATTATAATGATACGTCTTCTTCCAATAATGATGATAATGGTAATATAGTTTAAAATTTCCACAAAAATATTACACATACAAACAACTATTTTTTTTTTTTTTTTTTTTTTTTTTTTTTTTATAAAATAACTAATAGTGTTAGTTTTGGATGTACGATGTATGATGTGCTTGTAGCGATTAAAGAATTAGTAGTGGATTGAATTAGGAAAGGAAAGATGAGTGAGCTGACTAAGAAGAAATGATTGTTAAAGTGTCTCCTATGAATTGTAAATGCTACACTAGTTTCTTCTTTGCTTCTCAAACATTTTCGTTATTGATTTACTACTGCTCAAATACTTAAACAAATTAAGGGTAATTTAGTTCTGTGGTACCGTATACAAAACTGAGATCCTGTGGTCGTGGCTTCGAGTCCTGAAAGGAAGAATCGTTCGTGTTCTTCCACAAGCGCAAATTATTGGTCAAATCCAGAATTCAATCGTCAAAACAGATTAGTATAAGTTGATGTGAATTAGTTTCAACAAAAACTAATCAAAGATCTCGAAAGTATTTGACTTAATTTACCTCTAGTGTTTGATGTCGAATTATTTTTCATTTGTGATAATGTGGAATATTATACCGATATTAGGTTTTATGCCAAGCAGGAAAATTTGATAAATATGGATCATAAAACATCATTCTAAACAGCGGTTCACCGTTCATAGATATATGACGCTTTAAGTACTTGGATCCTATGGAAACTAGGGCAAGTTTATGGAGAATATACAGCGGAAAATGAAGAACTGCATCACAGGGTCACTCTCTGAACAACAGAAATAACAAGTTTTTTATGTTGCATCCAACACATGAGTCCCCTACCTGTGAGGTGCATATTTTTTTCCGTTATCATAGCAACAAGAATTTTGGTCCGAGAAAAAAAAAAAAGTGACGTGCAGAATCTCCATACTGCACTCTATTCATATACCAAAGACTGATAATGGAAAGAATCGAAGATGTAATGGAAAACTACTGACATGAGACGAAAGAAGGAGATCGGGGTTAAAAAAATATGATGGAATGAGACAGAGAAAATAGACAGGGGAAAGACAGAGGAAGAGAGATAGAGATGAACGTTTAGTATAAGGTCCGTCATCTATTGATGTTTGATTTTCGTATGCTATATGCTCAGACGATGTACTTTCTTTAAAAATATTGTTCCCTTTTTTGTTGTTTTATTGGATATATACTCAAAACTGATTTACAGAATATATTGTTTATTAAGATAAAAAGTACGCATTATGTGATATGTAACGAAAGTGATAACTCAACGAGAAAAGTGTCACAGGTAGCACACTTATAAAACTGGAATTATATTTTATCTGTCTGAGAGTAGCAAAAACCAACATGTCCTTCGTGGGCATTTAAACGGGAGAACCAATTTGAAGGATTGTTTTGTCAATAAGAACAACAATACAGTGAGAAAACACTGACATCTCCCGAGACAATTAGTCTCTCCATTTTGAGAAACATTTCTTACTGCTGCTAACACGTTGGAGGAAGCTAAAGGAATGACATACATGGAAAAAAACTAATATACCCTTATACATTAGAGATACCGAATCAATATTTCTATATAATTAAAAAAATCTGGTTTAGCACTGGACAAGCATGCCAATTAAATGATAATAATATCATTATATATCGACGTATACTTTAACAACCATTAGGCCGCTGCGAGTTACAGTCGGGACTACAGTCTGGACTACAATCTCAGGCCACCGCTGGGTTCGAATCTAGGACTTCGGATTTCATGGAGAGCCTTCCGTGCTTGCGCGGTTTACGGTACCTCTGGAACGGTCTCCACCTGTATAGCTGGACGCGCTATAGATTAAATACTATGCACGACGTAACCAATACACACAACAACTCATATTTCTACTGTTCCTACTTAAAAAATATATGGAATGAGACTTAACATTATTCTTCGTCATTCATATGTTCTCGATTGTAATCATCGTGTTGTTATTTCTAGTTAATCTCGTGCCACGAGTAGCAAATTTTTTTCTTTTTTTTTCTCTTATATTATCTCGGGCACGAGATTATAAAAAAACATCCCATCTGGCCGTAATATATTTTCATGATTAAGGAATAACGCGAACGGCGCTTGATAATTCAAAAATCACACATAAACGATACCTATGACAGTTCCGTTGTTCGCCATAGCTAAGTTGCGTTGACCCGAATTCGACACCTACAATGATTGGGGCCGCCTGGCCGAGCGTTACAGCTGACTACAAATCTCTCAGCCCCTCACCGCTGTGGGTTCGAATCCCGGTAGGGACTTCGGATTTTTCATGTGAGGAAGCCTTCCAGCTGGCTTGCGGTAGGTCGGTGGTTCTACCCGGGTACCTCTGAGTACTCGGGGTCTTCCTCCACCTGTAATTAGCTGGACGTCGCTATATGATTGAAATACTATCGCAGCGACGGTAAACCCCAATACAACAACAACATACAATTTGATTGACAATTTCACGTAATATTTTAAGTTATTTTTCAAATTTTGAACGAAATACAAGCCTTTCATTCGACGATTAAGAGTTTCTCATGTTTATGATCAATTGTTTCTTTTCGCTAGTTCTACATGTGTTATAATAATTATGCTTTGATTATGAGCCATTCCCTAGAACAGTTGCAAATGTTTTTGTTCATTAAAACAATACATTAATGATATAATATAACCTATACCCATCCATAGCAACAGACGGTTGGTGACGTCACTGACATGTATGGTACCATGGGTATGGTTTTGTTGTTGTTACAAATATTCATCTAGATAGGCTAATTGTCTCAGACCTCAGTAAACCGACCACCTCTCTTAACCGGACAGTTAAATTGATATTTAGAGAGGTTCGGGTATGTATGAAACAAACAGAAATCGCGATCATTATGTAACCCTGTCTGCATACAAGTTCACTTGCGGGTAAAATAATTTTAAAGCAAAATATGCAATAACAAAGGTGTTCTAGATTCACTGAGAAAAGAAATAGGTACTATAACATGGTTCTAAATAAGTGTAACTGTCATAGATGTCATTACAAATAAAATCAGCATCTCTTTTAAGAAGTCTACTATGCAAATCAAGCTTTGTCAATGTTTTGTTATCTGTCATTTCACAATTGATATCTTTCAATCTTTCAGCATTTGTCACGATAACTAATTAACTTTCTCTGTCATTTCTTGTCAATATACATGGACCATTTCATTTCAATTATAACCGTTTGATAAACTGTCTACATTTGAATATTGTTTGTAATGATTAATTAACTGATTTGATTAATGGGTATGCAATACACGGTGCAATAGATAAAGAACGATAAAGGTTTGAGAAAACAACATCAGTCTTATTTATCAACTTATCAAAATAGACAAAATAGTACTGGTCACGATCCTTAATTATCCATCATAAACGAAAACATTTGCTTGGAAATACTGTAATAAAACAACCATATTTTCAAGCAAATGATAAAACTGTGTTGTCATTAGCCAGAACTGAATTGCAATTTTAGAGTAAATAGTATGAATCGTGTTATGTTGATATAATCGCGTTATAATGGAGTGATGAATGAATTCGACCTCGTCGATAGTTGTGTCGTGTTATGTTGGTTCTCGCGTTGTACAAAGCGCTTAGTTATGTATCTACATTGTACCTCGTATATCTGTAGATGCTGTGTTATTCTAATTATATGTAACCAATTTAACAATGTGCTTTGTCACTCTCTTGATTCTGGTTAAACTTACCCGGATGTATCGGTTGGAGGCTCTAGGATGAATTTACAGGAGTTGTTTCCCTCACTCATGACTCCACTGTCTGTGTCGTTTTTATCTTCAGGTAACTGTTTCTACTGTCCTCAGTATCAGCAGATTGCATCTGAACTATGTCCATCAACTTCTTCAGTGTTTCCAACCATGAAGCCCTTAATCACGGGTAGGAATCAGTCCGAGGGGCTCTTATTTATAGCTCGGTCTTAATCTAGTTCACTTACATACACTCCCTGACTTGTGCTGTTTTAGATAATATGATATTTCAAAATGACATCAGATTCATGTCACGAACCTACAAAGGCATAAGGTCAGCTAAGCTTGCAAGTTTTATGACACGTTCATTACGAACCCTGCTGGTTTCATCAAATGTGGCCGGTATATCTTGGCTATGTCGGTGAATCCCTTAAACAGAAAAAAAATCAATATCATAATTACGATGTGAAATGCATTCGTAAGTACAATATACGGTAGAATGAACAAACGAAAGTAACAAATTGGTGCAATTTGAATTACATGTACATAAAAATGTGTCGGATTTATTTTTCATTTCTTCACCTATATTTTCAGCCGATGAAATCATTGAACAGGACCCGTTAAGAGCTGCAATTAATCATTAAGAATTTCGACTTTATTTAGACATCACGTGATTTACGGCTTCGCCCACAGGAGCTAGTTTGTAACTTTGGTAGTAGTACGCAATACACATGTACCATATCTGAAAGCGTATTGTCGTGCGTGAAAGGTGGAAAGACAATTGTTTTAACTACACGGTTTTCAATGCAAACTTTTGATATTTCGACGATTGAATATAACTTCTGCCACCTTTTAGAACTCGCAAACACACATATCTGCCCCCCCCCCCCCCCCCCCCCCCCCCCCCCCCTCTCTCAACTCAGAGATTTGAATTATCTAATTTAGCTTCGTGTTCAACTGTAAGATCTTTTTTGAAATGTTCAATAGCTGAATTAAAGGAGATGTTTGCCTCATTTAAATCATTATTGAATAAGAAAGCTGATTGCCGACATCAGATGATGTCTTCATTTTGATAAGCCGCGACAACACGGTATTGAAATAGACACACAAATCTAAATTACTGTAAAAAAATGTTTATTTCCAAGATTTACATAGTAAATAACATTGGACAAAGCTCATAGTAACAAAATATGCTTCGACAATAACACATTACACATTACACGCATTACACATAAAGACTATCACGTGACAGAGCATGTCGTCCAATCAAAATGTAGGTTATATCCTTAAGTAAGTTAGAACATAAAGTGAAATCTTAATGGTTAAGGATTAGCTCGCTCGCTCCGCCCCTTCTTAACCATTAAGATTTAACTCTTAGACGGTAATTTCATATTTTACCAAAAATTATTATCTATTACAGTAAGAAACATAACTATCAGGTTGGACCTCACACATATGTTAATTATCCAAACTCATTAACGTAACGTTAAACATCATAAACGGAATCCAGTCAATAGAGGCCATTATTCAAACTAATAAACGAAACTAATTACAAACACAAAGAGAACTCTGCCATTGCATTCAGCTTCTCCATGATTTTGATGTTTAATAATATGGGTCATTTATGCAAGCACGTAACAACACTATCAATCAAGAAAATCAGATTATCCGATATGTCCGTGTAACGTGGCTGTGACACATGGCAGGTTTATAGTATTTTATGGTGTTAGGCAATTATATTTGAGAACTCTATAAAGTTGACCCGAAAAAATCCCTGTGTGTACTTTTTATTTGTTTTATCCGATTTCAGCAAATTTTCCCCTTTTATAAATCAAGACAGGTATATCTTTGTTTTAAACTTGTTGAATGTCTCGGACGCAAAAAAGTGATCAATGTACCGGTAATTTATGATAAATACTCATAAATTTCTAGAAATGCATCAGTCGTTTATGCTATACAATTGTCTTAAACTGAAGCCGCTAAATTTTTAGAAATCACTTAGTAGCTTTCTCAGAGTAGCAAGGGAATTTAGAAGCACCGGTTTGTGACAAATTGTTTTGCATGGTTCATTACTCACGTGTACATTAAACATTTTGTGCCTGTTGTTTATCGTATTCTTGTATTGTTCCAAGATGTATATAGTTAAAAAGATAAACTATATTTGCACATAAACTACGATATTTTACTTAGTTCTGAAAAAAAATGCATATTAGATCTTAATGAGATCATAACGTATCCTGACTCAGCATCATATATAACTCAGACAAGTAGGGATTTGCAAATTAAAAACTGTTTTAAAAATTAAGACCTGTTATTCCGATAATCTCACAATCCGGTCAGTAGGAATAAACCGCTTTCCGCCTAAGTATCCTAGATGTGTTTTATCTGCTTGGTGATTTATTTATCCAGCAATATTAGAATCTCAGCACAGTTTGGTTTCCGTGAAAAACGATCTACAGCTGCTGCGGTGTTTATATTACATTCATTAATTCAAAAGGTACTATCTAAACAAGGTATACTATCGTGTGCATTCATTGATTATGAACGGGCTTTTGATACAGTAATTCACAATGCTCTTTTGTTTAAATGAATAGAAATTGGCGTCAGCTGTAAATTGATAAATATTATAAATCCATGTACAGTGTTGTCAAGTCTGCAGGCCCGGATCCAGAATTTTTCCACTGGTGGGGGGGGGGGGGGGCAAAGTCTGAATGTGATGTGAGTGCTAGGGGGGATCCGGGAGCATGCTTCCCTGGAAAAAAAAAAAGGTTTTTATAGTGATGGAGATGCATTCTGAAGAGTATCTGGGGATACAATTCTTTTTTTCTTTTTTTTTTTTGAAACTTGAAGACCATGGATCTTATGCCTAGGTCCCACTGGAGAAAAATCATCGGCGTTGTGGAAATACACAAATTTTCTCCCGACGGCATCAGATGTTTGAGCCCAAAAGATGGAGCAGTCCTATGAGAAGCTTTGGGATTGGTCCGTTGAAACGTTCACTGATGTTTCGGTTATGGTACAATGGCCTTGTATTATCGGGGATGGCTCTAGATGCTCGTGAAATTTATCCGATGATCGGGGAAGGTGAATCGGAGCTTCATCGAACTTGAAACATCATCGGGGAATATCCCCGTAGATTAGGGGATGTATCATTTTATCGAATCATCCTAGGTGCCTCGGGAAGATTATGGAGATTATGAGAATTTGGTGATGGACAAAATCAAGGGTAGACTTTCGGGGGTTTATGAGGACGCCCCCAGCAATGCCCATGGCCTTTTTGACCGTCTCAGTCTAAAGTTGACCAAAATAAGCAAAAACTTTTAGAGTGCGCTTGCCGATTTTCTTGCGAATATTCTGAGATTCTATCACAAGATCTGGAATGTGTCACAGAAAAGTCTCCTAACCTTCGAGACATCACCGAAGCCTGGGGTTCCTCGGAGGAAAAATTATTTCGCGGAATCTCCATGAATGCTTCCAAGGAGCTTCCGGGAAGCTATGCTTGTTTCCCCGGCCTGGTTTCCCCGAAGCCTCCCAATGACTCCACATGGCTCGCAACGCTTTCGAATCTTCCGCGGGACACAGGGAAACCTGTTCCCGACGCCTCCCGAGGCTCATCAATTTCCATCGGGAGTACATTCCCTAGGCAAAAATGTCAACTGGGACTCAGCCTTGAGCGATATAATTTTATATTTACCTTCGTAAAGCCATATTTTTGAATAACTACTATGTAATAGTATTTGACTACAGTTGTATCAAAAAAAATGACGGTAGTAAGGGGGTGGGGAGACTGGCATGAAAAATAAGTGCTTTTTGGACCCCCCCCCCCCCCCCCCAAAAAAAAATAAATAAATAAAATGATTTGTGTACATTATCAATTAGTGAATGCTTTGAATTGTCATCAGTTTTAGACTCAACATTGTAAAAGACAGTTTTGTTTAAATCTGAGGAAAAAAATCACTTTAAACATAATTTGTCAAATATAAATATGTTGAAGAGAATACCGGGTATATGCTGTATTAGGTTCGAACCTGGTAATCTTGACAGTCTAATTGTCGATCTGGAAGCAGCCTTCACACACAGACTTCCCAGATAAAAAAAAATCGGGCGCACGTTTTAGGATCGGGCGGTTGCATGGGCCCCTTCTGCGTGTCGATTTTTGGTACATTTTTTTTTCTAAATGTTAAATCAGTAACAAAACAAACAATATTCAGTAATAAAAGATGTTGATATTTAATATGAACTCTTTAATATCCGTTTTATTTCGCACATAAGTTGTGATTTCTGTGCATTAGTATTTCGTATTCATCGACTTATCACTAACATTGCTCAATGACTGATTACCTGGATTTGATTTGAATTAGTGATCATGCATAATCTACATATACATTGTCCCAAAATATGGATTGTCCCAAAATTTGGCAGATTGAAATTTTCAAATTCTTTCATTTCATATTCATGATTTTTATAAATTAAAATACACCAGGGTCTCTTTATTAAGTCCCAAAATTTGGCATTGAAATAGTAAATGTATCTGCCTGCTGTTTGTATTTATTCCTTTCAGGAAAAAATATTTAGGAGTTAGTTTCATAAATATAATACTTAAAAAGTTACGTAAAAATAGTAAAGCTGATGACATTTAGAAACACAACCCATTTCTGATTAAGTATAATTTGCATGGCTAGCGATAGGTATGCATCTAATCTGAGGTTTGCTACAGCAAAAAAAAAAATCATTACCTTTTTAACTTTTTCAAAAACGAAATTGGCAATTTTTCATACCTGATAGTTCATCAACCTGCCGGCAGCTAATTAGCCCGCTTTTAATGCAAGATTTAAAACATTATACATGAAGAGAAACGTGAATTAAAAAAATTTTTGCGTAGATTTCGTCAAAGTAGTTATTATTATTATTAATTCTTTTTGGCTCTAGTGAAATTGTTTCGATGCTAATTACATTTTAATGTCCAGTTTAGTTGTTGTTTTTAGCTTAACCTCTATTAGATGCCATGAATTTCTTCAAAGTGAACGTTCCGAGACCTAACATGCTTATCACACAGTCGGACGACTGGTTCGGATTCCACACACTAACAGCAGTCCTCAATGGAGTCGCCAGGTGGTTAATGCGTGTTCGAGTTCGGGGCCAACGATGGGGATTTCCTGTATACCAACCTCTAGGTGTAATCCACAGGGAGTTTATATTCCCTAGAAAAATGTCACTGACCAGGCAGCGTTAATTATATTCACGGGTGAGTTTTTAATTACCTTACGTAATTAGCATTTTTTTGAATATTACGTGTAGTTTTTGACTCAGGATTCAAAACAAAGGCGGTAGTAAGGGTGGGGAGTACTGTCATGAAAAAATGATTTTGGACCCCCCCCCACTAAAAATTAATTAATGTTTTGTACTTATCAATTTTGAATGCTTTGATTTTCATCAGATTTAGACTCAAACATTAGTAAAAAGACAGTTTTGCAAATCGGGAAAAAAATCATTAAAATAAAAAAATAAAAATATGTTTGAAAGAGAATACCGGGTATATGACTGTAATTAAGGTTCGAACTTAATCTTGCGTTAATTAGTATCTGGACAGCCTTGCTAAAATTCCTAAAAAAATCGGCGACTTTTGGGAGGGCTTGATCCCGCTTGCGT
Source organism: Solen grandis (assembly GCA_021229015.1). NCBI lineage: Eukaryota > Metazoa > Mollusca > Bivalvia > Adapedonta > Solenidae > Solen > Solen grandis. The sequence goes on from CM037784.1 coordinate 64,443,072, forward strand.
TCGATTTTTGGTACATTTTTTTTCTAAATTAAATTTCTATTCAAAAATAACAATATTCATAATAAATGATTGGTTGATATTTAAATATGAACTCTCTCATTCCGTTTTTTGAAATTTGTCTGTGATTAAGAATCACAACTAACATTGCTCATGACTGATTATGGATGTTGAACTTGGATCATCCTAATTCATCTCATTTTTAAAGAGAGGGCAATCAAACTTTGGCTTAAAATATTAAATAGCGAATACACATCACCTATATGTACATGTAACCAATGTCAATCTATTACAGTTACCTGCTGGTCTACTAAGATGCACTCGATCATAGAACATCTTGGTTATTCCTATCTTTAAAGAGCTGCTTCCGCTCCTCATGTCATGTATTCTTACATATTAATAAGAACACGTTACGTGACCAATATATACAAGAATGGAGAGCTTCCCTTGTAAACAGTCCAAGCTTTACATATTATTCTAAATTTAAAAAAAAAATTTGGCTTTGAAAAATATCTCCAGCTAATTCATAATGACAAATTAAGAGACGCAACTAAGCAGTTTTATATTTAGTTCTCATTTACTTGAAATTGAGACTGGTAGATTTAATAATGTTTCTCGCGAAAAAGAAAATATGCAAAGTATTTAATATGAAACAAGTTGAATCTGAATATCATTTTTTGTTGTGTTGTCCCAAATACGATGATTTAAGAAGAAAACATGTTGATAATGTAGCCTGGCACAACATTAATAAATTTTGTACAATTATGTCAAACACAAATGAACTAAACTTGTTAAATCTGTCAAGATTTCTCTCACATGCATTTGAAATAAGAAAAAGTTGTCTCTGATATTCCCAATTTCTTAATCGTTTTATATACATAGATATATGTATGTCATATAACAAAATACTCTGTCATTTTTTTTTCACTGTTTCTGATCTGGTACATTGCTTTTGTTAGATTTTCCTGTATCATTTAATGCTTTTGAAATTGTGTCTTTGCCATATTTCCTTATATTGTAAATGGCCAAAGACAGACATGTCGATATGCCAATAAATATGTTTGTATGTATGTTGAAAGTATCAGCTGGGTGTAATTAAAATTCGGCCTATTGTCTACGGTGGCACAAAGGGGGCATGGGAAAATAGTTTTATACCGCGAGCGCACACTATAGTTACCGCGTTCGCACGCAGTATAGTCCAGTTCATTTTATTTTCTATTCCCACCTAAATACAAGTTTTGGTATTGCTCATTATTTAAATGCTTTGTTCAATAGAACTGTAAGAAGGTATATAACTAAAATTAAAATGTCTGCATACAATCTACGCACTGGAACTGGCAGATATGGGCCAATCAGAATTACATTCAAAAAATTAAAGATTATGTACTAAATGCAACTTGCACGTAGTTGAGGATGAAAACCACTTTCTTTTAATTTGTCCATGCTCTTATGACCCGAGAAGAAAATATATAAAACCATACTATTATATAAAAAAACATCCAACATGTATAAATTCGTTGAGCTTTTGAGCAGCATTTTAAAACATGATTTTTATTAAATTTTTAATGAATTTAATTAAGTTTGTTTTTATTTTATACAAATGTTGAATGGTAATAACCCATAATGACTACCATGATATTATAGCATTTTAAGTTATACAAAGTCTCAAGTTGTCGTTTATCCATGCTGTAGACCTTTTGATTTTCTTCTTATGTATCCACTCTTCAAATTAGTGTTCTCTTTTCCAAAAATTAATTTTAAAAAAAAAATAAAAATAAATTTCGTGTCCCTTTAATGCCACCGTAGACGTTTCTTCCTGTCGGATTCGGTTTTTCAAAATCTGAACAGCCTAATCTTGTTTAATTCTACAATTTTGAAACTTTTACAAAATGTTTTTTGGTCGTTTACGATATCACATTGAATCTTTTTTTATGACTTTTCCAATATGACAAGGACTCGCATTAACAAAAAACTATGCCCAACAATTTATTAGCAACAGGGAAAAACAGACAGATGTAAAAATGTTCAGGTAAGAGTAATGGCGAAAAAACTCTTAGTGTATTTGGAAGATTGGTCAATCTCTTTCTAGTAGAACAGAAATAAATAGAAGCTATCAACCTTAAACATAATGGTTCTGTCGCCTCTATCGAAGCGATGTAAAACAATAGACATTTTCTTTAATTATTTATTTACCCCCACTAACGAAGGCCAGAAGGAACGACGGGGAAACTTAATTCGATTTGCCCGTGTCTGTCGCCAGATTAATCTCGATTTATCGTACGTCGGTTGATGACGAAGGACCCTCCCGTTGGCATGACATCGGCAATGATCAACGGTTTGTGTTCACCGGATTTACACATTTTGCTATATATTTTTCTGTCTTATTCAGACACAAACATAGCTACCAAAACAGACATGTCTTTTATCATAAATGTTGCTTACTACAAAGTTTTACCAAGTCATTACGACGTTGTACATCTGCCTGAATAAGTTTATGTGTTAATAGATGTCGGTGCATTCCGCTGGTTTCCGTGCAACAGACCTGCAGCGGTTCCAGCAGGAGTATATACGTACTTTTTAATATTTTATTTATTTTCCACGTAAAGTGAAATTTTAATTTAAACCATAAGTAATAGATAAATTTAAAAAAAACACACGCAGTTATCGTCGTCTGTAGGGTGAAACCACGTCGGACTTGCTCAGTTGTTTCATGTTCTGGGTTATAATATTTATGGAGGATAATTGTTTGTTTTGAGTAGATATGAAATATATCTTATCGAGAAGTGATACAATTTTAACATTTTAACGAGCCCGTAGCTAGCACGATTGAAAATGTGAAAACTGTACCACGTCGATACGTAAATATTCCATATTCACTCAAAACAAGCATTTTCACTTTTCAGTTTATGCTATTTGCTGCTACATACCTATATATATTCCTTTATAAGTCTATATCTATAATAAATCTATATCACTCACACTGTGTGATATCGATTTTTTTCTTACTGACGGAGCACTTTATTCGATCATATAGAATAAAATAAATTATGATATTTCTGCCAATGAGGCTGTGATATACTGCAAACAAGTGGACGAAAGTTTGAGAAAATGTCGCCAATTAGTGGCATAAAGCCTTGCGTGAAATTTGTTAATGAGTTATTTCAAATTCAAATATAGTTTTTATCTGAACATTTTTGATATATACTTTGCCTAAATTTTGCAAAGAGGACAACGATACAGAAAAACAAGACAACAAGATGGCCCTGTATCGCTCACCTGAGTACCATTGCTCTCAGATCAATATTCAGCATATTCCATATCATTCCATTTAGTATGACTAAACCTATGTACACTTTAAACAATGAGATGTCTTTCAACTTACCACACTGAATTAAACACAGCATTTTTTCTAATCTTACTGATTTAAAGTATAAAATTAGAAAATTAAAAAAGTATCAAAATTAGTAGAAGCTACCCAATTTTCTGCTTAGTTCGTACCCTTGTCAGTTCGTGCTTAAGCTAAATAAAAAAAATACGTATTTATGATGTGAGATTATTTGTAAGTGGTGTAAAAAGATAATATGCATCAGTCTGAGCCTTTTGCATTTTATTAAGGAGAAAAAAAACATATCCAAAAAATATGCAAACAAGATATCTGACCTCTGGTTTGGTGCTTCCAATTTTTATTGCATAGGTATTGCTATGTTTAGACCGATCAAAATTCTTTAAACATTTTTTTCTAGAAGGCTATGCAAGGAATATATGTATATATGTATATACAGTAGAACGCCTTTTTACCGGACAAGGTTGGGGACAACACACACTTCTGGTTTATAGGGGTTTCCAGTGTAGAGGGGTTTTGACCTTTTTCACTACAAAATATATCTATACATGTATACATGTAAATGTAATATTTGTGCCTAAATAATGATAGATTTGGTTAAGATTCATATCAAAAGTCTCTCTTTTTTCTCAGTTGTTTCACTATTATTTATAGATAACAAATTCTTATTTAAAAAAAATCTCATTTTTGAAAAAAAAGGTCTGTTTCGGAGAAGTTTCAGAGTCACTGATTTACGCAATGTTTTTCTACGTTTTGCCGAAGGTTGAGACATGATGATCTGTTGAAGGTTTAGACCTAATGATAGAGGTCTATGCAAAGGAATATATACCAAATTAATAAATTAATGGCTCTATGTCTTGTTTCTTACAAAAATACTTAAATAAAGACATACTATTGGTGGAATATTGGGGGGAGACATGTGTTTTTCCTTTTCTTTTCTTTTTTTCTTTAGTGATCATTTCCTTTTTTAATTGTAAAATTTCATTGGCCATATTACACATCATTATTTAAACTCCAGGCCTTATGATTTTTGACAAAAAGAATTTTAATTTTTTCAAATATATCTTATGTATGCCTAGATAAAACCAAATGACCCCTGGGGCAAGGCCAAATTTGAACACAAGGCCATGATTTGAACAATCTTAGTTGATGACCTCTAGGCGATATCTAATCTTCAGGCCTTGTGGATTCTGACAAGAAGATATTTCTAGTTTTTCCTATATTAGTCTATGTAAAATAAAGTGACCCCTGGGGCAGGGCCAATTTTGACTCCCGGGGTCATAATTTTAATAAACTTGGCCAAAGTCCACTGGACAATTCTATACAACAAATATCTAAGCTCTAGGCCTTGCAGTTTTTCAGTAGTTTGCAATTTTAAAATCTATTTTAGCTCCTGTGATCTACTTTTTCAGCCAATTTAAACGATTTGAAGAACTTTGAAAAAGGACCTCACAGGGATCAACCCTGTGAAATTTGTCAAAATCCATCAAGCGGTTAAAAAGGAGATGTTGTTTAAAGGAAATTGTTGACGACGGACGCAACGACGCACGAACGCACGCACGGATGACGTAAGTCGTACACAAGCCCACCCTAAAAGCTCAGCACGAGCACGTTGTACTCAGGTGAGCTAAAAAGAAATGCTCCAGAAAAAGAACACCTATACTTGAGCAGGAAACTTTGGTTATAGAAAATCACGACGAGCATCTATCCTGTATGACATTAAGGAAAATATTTAATGTACATGTTCTTGTATGTAATAAAGTACAAATATGTTATTTTTAAGAGGTTAGACCTGTTTGAATAAGCTTGATTTTACCACAAAGTTTGACATGTCTGAATAAGCCTGTCTGTACTACAGATTTTGATCTGTCTGAATAAGCTTGTCTTTACCACAAAGTTTGAAATGTCTGAATAAGCTTGACTTTACCACAAAGTTTAACATGTCTGAATAAGCTTGTCTTTACAACAAAGTTTGATATATCTGAATAAGCTTGTCTTTACCACAAAGTTTGACATGTCTGAATAAGCTTGACTTTACCACAAAGTTTGACATGTCTGAATAAGCTTGTCTTTACCACAAAGTTTGACATGTCTGAATAAGCTTTACTTTGCCGTGAAGTCTGAATAAGCTTGACTTTGTCATGAAGTCTGGCCTTCCTGAATAAGCTTGAATTTACCACAAAGTTTGACATGTCTGAATAAGCTTGTCTTTACCACAAAGTTTGACATGTCTGAATAAGCTTTACTTTGCCGTGAAGTCTGAATAAGCTTGACTTTGTCATGAAGTCTGGCCTTCCTGAATAAGCTTGTTACCACAAAGTTTGACATATCTGAATAAGCTTGTCTTTACCACAAAGTTTGACATGTCTGAATAAGCTTGTCTTTACAGTCTATGATATCAATAACCTAGCAACTGAGGTAAGACAAATGTCACCAACAATACTTAGTGCTATATGATACTTTAATACTTTAATTGGGTAGACACATTCTACCATTCCTGATTTACGATATGTTGTATATGACTACGTTGACATAATTTATAAGTTTGATATTATAATATAATATATAATAACCAATATCATTTGTTTTTTTACTAGAGAAAGAAGAGCGATGAAATTCGTCCAAAATATTTAAGTATTACTTAGCGCTAAGTATTTCGGAAATGTGAACCAGCTGTGTATCTAGATCGCTTGATATATATACTACTATCTAGCTTGATAAGTTTAGTTCAATTTGAATAGCTGTAGTTAACAATACATTGTAACAAGTACCCCTGTTTATAGCGTCTAAATCTCGGCTCCACCACTGAAAAGTTAACTGCTAGATATATTTTTGGGCATTCATTTTCAATACATTAAACCATGGACACATGTGCTTTATTTAGATGAAATATGAAGTGAATGTTGTAATACAGCCCTGTACATCTGTGTAAAGAAACAGTTCTAAAAAGAAAATTATTAAAATGATTTATTTTTTAGTTAGTTATAAAACCGACAATAGGTATTTACTGCATTCTAAGTTTTGGATGAATGGACTGTTTTTCTTTTTTTTTTTTTTTTTCTTTTTTTTTTTTTTTTTTTTTTTTATTAGACAATAGATAATTGTTATATTACTTATATATAAGCAGATATAAAACGTTTTGTTATTATTTGGTGCTTTGGTCAAGTGCAAACGTTCCGAACTGAATATCCAAGGGTTATGGGTTCGAACCCATTAGGGGAAGGATATGACCTTCCCAGATGCAAAGTACTGTTCCAGCCCAGGAAGCAATGAGAGGGATTAGTATAAGTTGTAGAAACTTGGTTCCCAACAACATTAGTTCAGCTTTTTGGAAGCTATCTACTTGAGACACTGCTAAATACTTGCTACATTGCAGTATCACAATGTAAACATGTGGCATGATACCATGATTTGTTATATTTTCCTGACATTTCATGGAAGTAGTAGTGTGTGGTTATTTTTTCAAACTGCTACACAAATAAATCACAGTTTGATTCTTGTAGTGTTTTGATAGTTATGAGATTGATCCAATACTGGGAATCTCTGTAAAGTGCCGTACCGTAAAAAATGTATGTTTTAGAAATTAAGTGTGTTACATCGGACGAGAAACATAACTTAATATGGATTAGAATGTGGAAACGACAATATAATAAATGGTTGACAAACTTTTGACTAGTTTGGAGATAAACAAATTACTTCGCATGACTTTGTTTAGAACTGCATCTTCCGTATCTTCCTATTAAAGTAGAGCGAATCAAATTTAATATAGTGCCAATTGCGAAAGAGTTAACAAAAATAAAGTGTCAGCAGCCCAACGTTCATTGACTTTAGATCGAAAACGGAGCCTTACTGAATGACGATCATAGTTACTGCACATGTAAGTTTTCCGTGAGGTTCTAAGGTCCATGGTTTCGTACTTTTCGAGTGTTATCTTCAATACGAGCAATGCTATCAACAACAAAAATTCTCCCCTCCTTACCTTTTCTCCTTTATCATAGTTGTGTCGTGTCTTGTACATGTATATGCGTGTTTTATCTCTATTATATAAGCGGTAGTGTATGATCAAATTATCATTTCATACTTAATCTTTTTTGCAGTGCATATAATTAACAAAAATAATGGAAACAGCTAAAGATATACTATTAATTATCATTTTCTTTTATACAGTTGTAAACTAAATTAACACACATTTTTGTAGTATCGTGATAAACACTTCGACAGTAACAAATTAAGCCACTTAGTGAGCACGCGTGTGAATGCACATTAAGCATGTCGTAACAAGATCGAAATGGGATTAATAAATCAACCTATAGTGTTTAACGGAAAGACTAACGGTAAGGAAGGTTTCATTAACTTGTTATTATGATATGTATCAAAGATATACGTTATAAACAGCTAAGCTATTTCGTTGATAATTCTTTGGTAAAAGATAACATCAACAGACGTGAAGACATAAATTATTTTGATATGATTATAGCCTCGATGGTTTTTAGTTAATACAATATCTGCACAATCTTGATTAGATCTTCCCTGACACTAGGTATTTTATTAACATTTTACACACAAAAATAAACCTATTATTACGTGAATAACGAATAGATTCCATCTAAAATTTAATGTGAACATAGAATAATTGTAAAAAAATTGAAATCTTTAATCAAATCGTGATATTTTTGCAATTAAAATAAAAACTGTTTAAGTTTTTGTGATCACAATATGCTTTTCATTTAAGAAAGGATGTTCCTACAGCTTAGATTCATATCGATTGATTATATATCTATATTATTGATACAAACACAAACCTGTAAACAAAAGTTAAGTTACGTATTTACATGTTGTTGTTATTGTTGTTTTCAATACATTTCAAATATCTGAAACTTTCGCAAGTAAATATTTGATAATCATGAATAACGGTGTACGTATGAAATTTAAAAACAAGTAATTAATACATCAAAGGAGATAATAATGAATAAGCGTATGCTGTACTTCTTACCCAAATCCCAGAGAAGTATCTGTAACAGTGACCGCGAGGCCAAATCCAAAATCACACATTTCAGAACACCTGAGTACACTATTGCTCCCTCGGCACCAAGAGGTAAATGCTTCCCACAACACGTAGGAGATCTGTCAGCATGGAATGCCAGCTGACGAGACCCGCTAGTAGGCCATATCGCTTCTTCGTCTCAGCAGAGATACATTATCAGCAAAATTGGGCTTTT
>CM037784.1:64451730-64501730 GCA_021229015.1 Solen grandis
TAGCAGGCACCTGCAGTAGTTTTGGCGCCAGTCTCCTGGGATGTATCATAGTCTCTCTTCTGACACACGATATACATAATGTAGACGATGAGAATTTAGAGTGGCAGAAAATGTACGATATCGAAAACCCTTTAAACCCGTGGGAAGCTAATTATCGTGAGGATCTCCAGGGCTTGGAATACGAGGGCAAACCCAGCTTCGATCAGATGGCAGATACATTTAAACGCGCGCGATTAGTGGCGTACGTAGGGGGCGCTACTTGCATTGTTGTGTTTGCCGTTATTATCCCCGGCATCATGGCGACTTTTCCTAAGATGGACATTGGACAGTTTTCATTCTGGATCTGGGGGACGCAGATATTTGCCGTAGTCATGGCAATCGTGGTTATTGTGGCACCGATGACCGAAGAGATTTATAAAATCGTAAAGGAGTACAAGAAAACAAGTTGTAAACTGAATGGAGGGTATGGACAAATGAACGCTATAGTTTTAGAGAAAGTAGAGGGGTCGCAGAGTAAAACTCCCGTTACAAATGTCTAAATCAAAACATATTGACAATACGTTGCTCTTGTCTGATGAGCTGATGCAATTGTTTTATACTCTACTATTCTTTAGCGCATGCGCAACCGGAAACATTTATATATCTGTAAATCGCCAACGTAGAAAGCGCCCTGTTTAATACAGTGTTTATTGTGAATATTGAACTGTGTACATTTTCCCATTAACTCTAATAAAACAATGTTTTATTATTAGTCTAATGGGTACCTATTTAAGATCATTATTTCATCCAATTTGAAGTTTTATAGGTATGCATAATGTATAAACAATTATGGAACCGATCATAGAAAGACACTTGAAACATAATTGTGTCCGCAATATGTCATTGTTGTGGTTGTTTATATCCCATTGTTTGAATGTTGTAACCAAATGTTGGAAAAGAAATTAATCTTTCTCGTAATACTTGTACTATAAATTTAAATTAACCTTTTAAATGTGTCTTATAAGACATATACATTTATATGCTTGATTTGTTTTAAATTTCTTAAATGTGATTTAACGATTGTCAGTATACATAAAATCAAAGAATAGGCGAATTTTATGTTAGGCAAATTACCCTGGCCAGCCAAACTTAAGACGTTTGACTGTTCTGTATTTATGAACATTTTGTCAATGTTTCGAGTTTATATGGATGTATCAACCTCTCATGAATCAATTGGAAGTTCATCATTACGCCTGTAATGTAAAAATCAATTGCTAATTTTTGATTATTTTAGGTTAAATTGAAAGAAAGTCTACAAAACTTAACCACACGACCCTACCTATGTTTGTCCTGACGTCATTCATATAACTTACTTCCTTAACACCCACATGTATGCACCGATTAAAATGGTTAGATAGATTGTGAACTAATTAATTGCAACATACCTTTTTGCTGTAAGGTATAAGTTAAAAAAGCATAAAACGTGAAAGCTGAAGTTTATAGATGTAACATCGGTTTGATATAAGCTTGTTAATTACTCGTATTACATTAACATAAGCATGAGGCGAAAATGAAAATAAACAAGTTCTAAACCCCCGTCTTTTCGAAATAGCATAAGTCTTCGGATGGAAGAGTTGCAAGCACAGTTGTTGTTGTGTATGCGTGGGTTCTCTAATCGCTTTTGACTTGAACCCATCTCGGCGGTATCCGTTGGCAATTTGACCAAGTGATCTTCATCAGCTGTCAATCGCCGACTCACAATATAATGACACGGCTTTAAGGACGCATTTAGAGAGCTTGCCATGTTCATATAATACGATTTTAGGTCGTAAACAGTGGGATGAAACCAGCTATACCGCCCTCAGTCATGATACCTTGATACCATTAGACAAAGAAGTCTCAGACTTAACATGTATAGGGGTCTTAGTAAAGGAGGTTTTGTTTGGAAAAATCTGGATTCCTCCGTTAATATATGCTCGTTTTAGTTAATGAACAATGAATAGTTCTCAAATTGTCCACAGTTGAACGTGCTTATATGACGTAATTTATGAATTTTACAGTATAATTTCAAACTGAGTTTGGAGGACATGGGGCTGTTTAATTACAATGGACACAAATAACGTGAATAGCGGATCTAACAATACATATCGTATTTCTACGTATATACTCTAAACTGAAAAAAAAATGCTTCCAATAAAGTAGGTCACAGTGTCACTCTTAAAAGACCTCTTTGTGGTCTTCCTTTGTGCACTCTTCACCATGAGATCCATGGAACATATTAAGAAATTCATCAAATGCGCGTCGGTTTATATTCATATAAAATCTTAAAAAATAAAACTAATTTGGCACATTTAACAGCGTGTGTATGCTATACTGCAGACCAAGGTCATATGATAAATATATCCTTTAAAAACTTTTCTGTTCTTTACCACATTTTCAACAGTCGTTGAAATGTAGTTTTTAATAATTTCCGAGATAGCTATGGACTTCCTCCTGTTAATCTTTTGTTGTATTAATCATAATGAACGTGTGTTTCTCAGAACGAATATTAGCATTGTCGTTGTTGTTGATAATGTTGTTATGATGACGATATGATGATGATGATGATGATGATCAATTAGAAGGTAGAAGGATACGTGGAAGTTCTATGTTTGAGTTTCGAATATTACATTGCAAAATGTAAAAAACCAGTTGTTTTTTTTGAAACACGCATTAAAGCTAAAATCCAACTAACGTAATTTTGAGTCAACCGGAAAATCTATTTTGTATCTTATTCACACTGATCCATCATACATGGAGATTTGTTCCTGTATAGTGTAGTTATTATATAAAGACTGTTACGTTTAAATAGTTTAGTTCCAATAATGTAAGAGAAATATATTGTTAATTTGTTGTGAAATAGATCAAATAAATAATAGAATGTTTAACGCTTTGCCATTTTTGTCTAAAACCACCTACATCAAATAACTGTATACTCAGTTGCAGTATATATATATATATAAAGATAAAAAATAAAAGAGAGTAGAAATCTACAGGTTAACGTGTTTCAGTCCGAGGCATCATTTTTAGTTAAAAACAATTTGAGTATTGTTAAACAAATGTGGTACTTTTTTTCGAAAGTATTTCAATTTTAGGGGATTGTTTAAGGCAAAAATATCATATTTTTGAAAGAAGTAAATGCATTTAAATCAACAAAACTTTTCTCAAACTAAGTATAATTGGATATGAACGCTTGTTGTGGTAATTGGGGGATTATGGGAGCTGGTCTAGACTTGTGTGACTGAAGGGGTAAAATAATTTTTAGACATAGTTGGGTTAAATAGTTTATGACTTTGCCTAAGACAAAACACTGATAATAACATGCTTCTATAAGTCAAGGTTAACTTAAACAAGAAATACTTAAAAACAAAAAAATAATTGGCATTGATAGGTATTAAAGAAATGGAGAATGTAGGACGGTTTTATAACGTAAAACGTCCTCTCCACTGCGATCGGCGGAGTAAACCTTTTGAAGTGAAGCGTACCGTGGAGACGGTGAATCAGATTATCAAAGACTTAAATCCAAGAGATGCTCTACTTAATCTCGTATACTCTCGCCGCGACCGAGAAGTGACTCATTTTGAATTAAAAAAAGCCGTTAGAGTCTTTTATGATTTGTAGTTTTGAACATTTTGATAATTTTATCAGCATTTAACGTCTGCTATACATTCATTCGGTTAGCAGATAATCTCTTTAAAATGTGTGAAGCGTGAAGGCAATTTGCTTGGAAGAATATTATGGTAGCCGTTATAAAAACAAGTCAAGATGAGGATTTTTAACAAACTTTTTTTTATTTGCAGTCCAGTTTTGGTGTAATAATGCCATCCGAAACTTATAAATTATGTCAGTATAAAGTGAAGGTAAAATAACACACATACCGACGCTCCAGTATGTTGAATAATAATTCTCGTTATAACTTGCACATCCGAGACCTCGCGGTGAGAGTTTACGATATCTCGCTGAGCAGCGCATCTTTTTGTATTAAGTCTTTGATAATTTACTGCAGATATTTATTATGTTTAAAAAAAAAGTTTCAAAATGAATCTAAAACAAAATAAATATATATACATCAAATAAACTTTAATTCAGTAAGAATACTTTATAACATTTCATAAATACGAAGCTTTGTTTGTTTCGAATAACATCTCCGAAAAAATAGGGTCGGTAGGTTGGTTATTTTTTATTTTTTTATTTTTAACATTTTTTAAAAATATTTTTACCTTGTTTTCAAAGGAAGTGACGAAAAACAGCGTTTTGCAACCGTAATAGCCCCGAGTGCTACGAAAAATGTTTACGGACGTAACAAAAAATATAGGGTCGGTCGGGTAAGTCGAAACAAGTAACTTTTTATTACGCCTAATAGAATATCAATCAATAAAAATCGTAAAGATATCATTCGGCACTGTCTTATGTACTCATCCTTAAGTAGGTCAAAAGTGAGGTTAGACAGGTATGCCGGAAAAAGACAGTATTATTAATCACCTAAAAAATGCTGTTAAAATCACTTCGTTAAAGCTTGAATATAACCCTACAGTGCTGACTTCTTATTTGTCAACATAGATTTTTTTCCGAATTTTCTTTTCACCTAAGCAGATATCCATTCAGTTAAAAAACAAATTTTTTTTTTTTAAAAAAAAAAAAAAAAATTAATTAAATTTTTTTAAAAATAAGATATGATCTTACAAAAAATTGCAACTACACATATATCATACAATATTGATGCTTATTTATCACCGATATTGTGAATATTCTCTCCCTCTTAACCTCTAACAATGTGACGATTACGTCATTGATATCTCTATCAACACATTCTGATTAACAGACATATAAAATTTACTTTTTTCTACAATGGAAATAATATATTATCAATTCATAAATTATGTATACAAGTTCATATATTTTCATGTATATTTCACTGTTGTCCATCCATCACTATGGAATACAACCTGATATTTCTGAATAATTCCCTAACATAAGAAACCATCGAACGACATGTGCAGCGAATTTTACATTTCTTTATACTTCAGTATACCCGCTAGTAATTAGGTATATCCGGAAACCAATGTCACAGACAGGAAGTGGTCACAGATCTTCCAAACATATGATCCTTTAAATGAATATTTTCCATATTGACATTTGTGATATTACTTATCATGATAATTACTGGGAACTATTTTGGGTAAGGAACATGGAGGCCAGGATGCTGCTGCTCTAACACTGGTGATCAGATTTTGTGGTGTCCTGAAATCACTAATCAACTTCACGTCATAAAGCTTACTAAAATCCACCAAAACCAAATAGGTTGAATGAATTCTGATTTTGTAATCTTAGAATGCCTATAATAGAGTTAAACTTTCAACAGTTATATTTTTAAACCTAAATATTACAATTAAAATGTTTGCAAACAAAGGGAAAAAATAATTCTAGTTTATACCGATGTCCCCACTTTCTGCATTTCGATGGTAAAATATTGGCCTAAGCTTTCACCATTAAAATATTCATGCATTTTGTGGAAAATCGGGTTTTCCCGATATCATGACATTCCAAGAAAACAACGAAAAATCAGTTCACACGGAAAATATTGATAAAATACAGATTGCTTTTCTACTTTAGAGCAAACTCGACTGTGCTAACTGACGCATTTTCGAGACCATTTTCAAGCTCAGGAATCCCGTCGTTTGTGCTCTCGTCCTCATCATCGTTTTCTCGCTCGATCTCGTCTATCTGCTTGTGAGACAAAATGCTGAGTGTCCGTTTCATGGTTGACGTCAGCGGCGGAATGTATTCACGTGGAATCAAGAACGCCGACAAGTTGAAGAGGTCCAAGAAAACCTTGTATCTGTCACTGAAAAAACCGAGCAGACAGAGACAGGAGTTGAGTTTGTCCGAGTTATATGTCACTGTTTCCATCCTAAAAAGGCAATAGCCGGTATATAATGATCACTTCACTATTATCAAATGGTAACACTGACAAAGCCAGTTTGTACAAGTAAAATACAAAGATACGTAGGGTATCACTTGTTTATCTATAATTAACTATCTTTAAAAACCTTTCATTAATGTCAAAAATTATTTTCTACTTTCATTGTTTAAGCGCAGACCTTTTAATTTACATTTAAGTAAAACTGGTAAATATATCAAACTGATATGAAAACGAGGCTGACCTGATGGTAGAGCGAAGATACTGGTACCCGGATGACCCGCCGGTACCCAGCTTGCTACCAATCATCCGCTGGACCATCATCACGTGGTTGGCTGGAACAAGATGTTTGATATACTTCATAGTCTCAATCCTTCTTATCGTAAACAGTCAAGCTTTGTTTAACATAACAGTCATAATGTTTATCGTGAGTTTGTTTTTACATTTGATATGTCTGGAGGCCTATACAGTATTATATAATTACTTCTTCAAAATGGTATTAACATAGTACATGTACATTCACATGATAGCCATTTCATTAATTTTTTTTTGTATTAAAAGACGATTGCGGCAATTAATCAGTTTCTGAAAACATATAGAATTTCTTGATTCTTTGTATATTGATAGTATATCATCAGATCTACTAATGTATAAAATAAAAACAACGTGTCACCAGTTTTAGAAAAAATATGAGTGTTTTTATTAGTATACCCTATATAGCAGACGCTTGGGATGAAAATCCACTTATGATGTTGTTGTTGTTGTTGTATTGGAGTTTACCGTCGCTGCGATAGTATTTCAATCATATTGCGACGTCCAGCTAATTACAGGTGGAGGAAGACCCCGAGTACACAGAGGTACCCAGGTAGAACCACCGACCTACCGCAAGCCAGCTGGAAGGCTTCCTCACATGAAAAATCCGAAGTCCCTACCGGGATTCGAACCCACAGCGGTGAAGGGCTGAGAGATTTGTAATCCACGACTGTAACCGCTCGGCCACTCCTTTTCGGACACCTGCGATTTACTGATGGCGTTCAGAGAAGGAAGCTAATTGATCAAGATATGATGATGATGATGATGATCTTTGCGCAACTGGCCTTATTTTAAATGAAGGTAGAAAACTCATTATTTAAATATCCGAAATAAGTCTTTGCTTTGCATGACAGATGACAGTTAGGTGGATGTTTGAAGGCGGTGTGCACCGAGAATAGGCTCGGAACATCAATATCTACTAATCGCATTGTCACAAATGTTACTGTGGTAGGTTATACTTGAGAAATATGGGGGGGGGGGGGGATTAACTTACAGCGCCATTTGGTGATGAGCGAGTCTATGTCCGTCAGGAGGGTGAGCAGATGGAAGGGCTGATGGAACCTGGGCTCGTCCCGGTACAGCGAGATCATCAGGGCACCCTGGGCCGCCTGGTGACTGAACCGCCGGTCACCTTGGTAACGACAGGGGTTATAATTATTACTGTTGTTTAACACAAATGCTTATTCATTACTTTCAGTGGATGGACCTGTATTTATCACATTGGAGGCTATTGCCCAAAGTCGGACTCGAACCCACAACCCTTGGATAAAAGTCATTGAGCGGTCATGCATATACATATATATTGATATTATTTCTTCACTCTTTCATACATGTCTCAGGAAAAAGGCATCCTGTAACTACATAAGACAACAAATGTCATCCAATCAAAGAACAAACAGTGATGGAGATAAGGGAAAGTCATTACCTGAGACAATATTTTGTTTACTACCATAATGTTGAAGTCATCAGGAATGATGAAGATGTTGCTGACCTCAAATACTTCATGGAACGTACCGTTTCAGGGAGGTAATTAGTTCGATCCACGACCGCGACATATCAAGGTCATGAAAATGAAACTGTGCACCTCCCTTGAACATATCGCTCAGCACAAATGTGTTGTTCCAGTACATGTTGGCCCAGTGTGTTTAAAGATAATGTGAGTGTGGTATATTGTGACTTGTCTACGATATCACACTGATCGAGGTAACAGTGTATCACTCAAACTACTGAAATAGTTTTGATCAGTTGTGTAATCAAATAAAATCATTTAACAGTTCATTCCATGGCATTCTGTACAAAGTAAATATTGGGATAAAAGCCGCACGTACCTCTCTCGACAAGGACCTTGTGTTTCTCTGGATCAAAGATGGAGTCAAACGTGTCTATTTGTTTCTGATACTCCAGCATCTTCGTCTCCTTGAGGACCGGGTCTTCCTCTGCCTGGTGGTTATTTATAGCAGAATGATACTCATATATAAATACTCTCTGATATAATCACACACAAAATAAGATTTAATGTCAGATAAAAAATGTGAAATATCTATAGATTATAGGACATTTGTGCGAATATAATGTCCAGTGAGTATATGTTACGTCTCGTGCATTTTGTCCAAGTTCAAACGATTCATATTGAGTAAACTGTTTTCTCGTCTATTCCATTTTTTCTTATCTTAATCATTTTCACCTATTCGGCATTCTCCGTGGTTTTTATGTATTCGTATTGTAATCGCGTTGTAATTTCTATCATAGGTGCATTGTATTGTAAATGTTCGATGATTGCCATACGTGGAAATAAGACATAATTAGCACAGTCTTCTTGAAAAACTTGACCATCTCAAATGTATGCAAAATGCTACATTAGCATGCGCGGATAATAAATCGATTTCTGAGGGGATAAAAGATCTTGAAATACAGAGACACAGTGAACGTAAATAAATCTTAAATTGGAATGCTGTTTGTTTTTAATCTTATTCATGCAATCATTCTTTGGTCCGGCGGCAACACGAAACCTCCACTGTGGATGATCTATTTTTATTTAAATTAAAGGGGTCAGGGGCCCTCTTTCTGGATTCTCACATGACCGGTTGACCGTTACCATACTTACCAGAGCCGCCTTCAGCCAGCAGTCGTCAATCCAGTGGTTGACGGCCTTTTGATACTTCCCCCAGAAGTTGAACCCGTTCTTCTCAAGGCCAGGGGTTCGCCCAAGCCATTCCTGTGTAAACATGGCGAATTCTTAAATACCGAGAGTTTCTCTAAATCGCATATGTACCACTTGTAAACTTAAATTCTTTGATATGTTGTAAATAAAAACTGCATTGAAAACCTTGAGATGTGTCATAGAAGAATGATGCTTTTAATGTTGTGGCACTATTTTTTGTCAGGTCTTTGGCTTGAGTTTTTTTTTTTTTTTTTTTTTTTTTCAGAAAACAAAGAGTAAAGCCAACATAGGTTAAAGTGACAGCCCGTCACTTACCTCCACCAACTTGAAGAGAGACGGAGTTTCAAGGGACTCTTTCAGCTGGGCCACGGACTCGGGGTCGTTAAAGACCCGCGCGTAATTCTGTTGATTGTACTTGACCCGGAAGTCCTGAAATGTCGAAGAACAGAAAATACTATTTCCAGATATCTCGACATCACCTTTATTGACATGCTTAAACGAAGAGTATCGATATAAAACAGCACTTTATTACTAACCTTATTTAATTTCTCAATTCATATTATGTAAGCATATCAGCTTAATCTACATCTCTTTCGTTCTTTCACATGAACTAAATTCAATATACACATCTTAAATACACGAAAAAAAAAACACACACCAAGAATGCATTTTTGTATTTAACGGTAACAAATCAGAATTAGACAACATACCTCAAATAAAGTTCGATAGTCGATTTCTTTATATATTTGATATATACTTTATTTATATTCTGTTGTTCTACCCGCTGTATTTGATTGGATATATGTTACGACGCAATGTGACGTTGATAAGGCTTATCATTATTGAGCTGCATTCTGATTCACAGAACCGGAACCTGATAACTCAGATTTCAGTATACATGTACCCTACAAGATAGGCCAATTGGTTTCTTTATATTATCGTGAGTTATTCGTATCTTTCTCGTATGAGTAACTATCAGAAAGTGTTGTACGTAAACCATATTTTATAGTCATAACACGTATGATAAAATGATATTTCATTCTGGTTCATATTTACAGATGAATATTACTGCGGCTATATGTTCGGACCTGTGAATGATTTTTAAATCAACACATATGTATCTTAAAACTTTGCATCTAAAATATTGACGCAACTTGGATACAATTAGCATAAATGGTCGACGTTGCATTGGTGTTCATAAGATACAGTGTATTACGAAATGAAAATAACTACTTATAATATTGTACACTTTTAGACCGGGCTCCGTCCCATCGCATTCTACAACATTTAATCAGAGATGATAGACACATATATTTCAGATTCTACGATATTTTACCCTGGTTAGGAATGTAAGCAGGATACCTTTGATAGCTTAACCCTTTCCCTCATAGAGGAAACCATGAAAAGACCTATGCGAACAACATAAAACCAGATCAGCCTGCGAGTAACTCGCAGGCTGATCAGGTTTTATGCTGTTCGCTGCTCCTCAGTGGTCTGGAAATGAGGGCTTTATAATTAAATTTGGTAAGGTTTAAGTGTGGTATTCTGCAGATCAGGCTTTATGTGGTACCTACTGAGTGTGTCAAAATGAGTCTATATGAGGGAAAAGGTTAATGATATTTTATATGTCTTTGTGTTTCCAGAAAGAGCGATATTGTTATTGTCATAACAGTAACTTAGCAGTGCGTTATAGTATCTGTTCTGAAAGATTTTTTTTATTATTAAGTGTCTATGATTTCAAAACCCCTTGATTTGTCGTACACAAACTTTTAAGCTAAAAATAACGTAGCAGCATTTTTTTTCTATTGGCAGCTCTCGAGACTATCGGTCCTTTGGTAAAACTTGTTACAGGCTCGTGGTATCGATATAAAAGGTATCCGGTTAGTAGCTTTGAACGAAAAACTGTCGCATTAAAAAAAGAAGTCGATTTTATTTTTGAACTGCGGTAGTTTTTCGGTCATAGCTACATACTGGATACTTTTGATCGATATCAGTGATTTCGTATTTTGAATGTCGAGTTAAGAGACATATGAATTACATGTATTGGTCGACATACAATCCTGTAGAAACAATCACACATGAATCGTATACTAATGGTTTTAGATCTACATTAACTTACAAATAACACTACCAAATGGCAACATTAGAGCAGTGTTTTTGAGCAGGTATATCTTTTTATATTTTAAGATTAAATACATGAACTCGTCTATATAAACTGCCCGTCGTGTAAAATATCCCCTACATATGAAGCAGATTCAATCACAAGCCATGAAATACCGAAATATTGAGTAATTCAAATCCTTTAAGATCTGTACCCGGGACCAGCATCATACATTTACCAAACAGCATGTAATAAATGTCTGTTACACTGCAACATATCAAAGTTAAATGAATAAATAGTCAAATATCTGTCTTGTTCTCTTCATAATTCTGAAGTTTATCGTTTTACCAGAGTATGAGATCACATTGTCCTGTACGTACCCTCAGCTCAACGACGACCCACGTTTCTTGCATGACCAGGTGCATTATAGAGATTATCTGCATATCAGTGACTTATTTAATTTTCAATCATGGCAAAAGCTTGAGAGATGTTACTTGAATCAAATTGATCAACTTTTGGTAGATTGAAAAAAAGAGATTAACTCAAAAATATAAACATGTATGATACAAAATTTCAAGCCATTGGAATGATTTAGATATTTCGGTTTATTATTGATCTGAGGCAGCCGACAGTTTGTCAGTGTTATCTACGAAAGTCATATAGTTCAGCAACACCGCAGAATCACGCCGAAGTCAGGTGCCGGAACCAGGCCAAACATGGAACTACCATTATATGCAGACCGCAAGCAATACTAAATTAACCCTTGAAAAAAAGAAAGAAACAATGTTGACTACCATTATATGCAGACCGCAAGCAATACTAAATTAACCCTTGAAAAAAAGAAAGAAACAATGTTGACTTACTACAATAATGAAAAAAAAAAATAAAAAAAAAAATAAAAAAATTACAAAATAAACTTTGAGGTTCTGAGGTTTAACCCCAGTATCGCAGGGACGGCGAATCTGGTATTTCTTGTGATATGAACGCGTTTAAATAGAACAGTATGGTTTGTGAGTCTCACCTAGACAGTTTGTTCCCAATGAACTCGATTTGCTAATACTTGCACTTATATTTTAAACAACTATACTTTAAACATTAAATTAATGTTCTTTTCGTGATATTTTATTTCTCATAACCACTTTATCATGATTTTAAAGCATTAATGGGATTTAGGCTTATATTTCAATTTATAGGTTTTTAATGTGTATTCCTGTATGAAACGTAAACTATTAATACTAACACTTTAAAGATAATGTCTTACGTGATGACTTCAAGTCTCTTTAATCAAGAACAATATACAGTATAGGTTGCTTTGAACGGTTAGGTAAATTAAATCATATAAAAAATTAGATCCATGATATAGTATTTCTTCAGCGAATGAAGATAATTTTTAGAACATGGGCGTCAGGTACGTATCCCTTGTGAAGCTGATGTTAGATTAATTGCACGTTCAAATGGCTTTGTAAAGAAATATCGTTTATTGTCATATAAACCATGGATTAAAAAAAGCAAATGTGGCACACTGTGAAATGAGAACAATTTACTGATAGCCATGGTAACGATAATTGATTTGTCAACTTCTGTAGATAAGAGATTATAGTAAAATTAGTAAAATGTAGATCTAGGTCAAGTTGAATTATTTATGGTTGTAACAACAGGCGTAATTCTGTAGTAAAATATACATTTGCACTAGTTTGAAGGAAAAATGGTGAAATTATTATATAACAGTGGTACAAAGAAATAATATTTGATTAAGAAGTAGTGGTAGTAGTAGAAGTAGCAGTTGTTCAAAGTGCTAGAAGAAGTAGTACTGAAATTATCACTGACGGTAGTTGTAGGTATAATACTATCACTGACGGTAGTTGTAGGTATAATACTATCACTGACGGTAGTTGTAGGTATAATACTATCACTGACGGTAGTTGTAGTTATAATACTATCACTGACGGTAGTTGTAGGTATAATACTATCACTGTAATACTATCTCTGACGGTAGTTGTAGTTATAATACTATCACTGACGGTAGTTGTAGTTATAATACTATCACTGGCGGTAGTTGTAGGTATAATACTATCACTGACGGTAGTTGTAGTTATAATACTATCACTGACGGTAGTTGTAGTTATAATACTATCACTGACGGTAGTTGTAGTTATAATACTATCACTGACGGTAGTTGTAGGTATAATACTATCACTGGCGGTAGTTGTAGTTATAATACTATCACTGACGGTAGTTGTAGGTATAATACTATCACTGACGGTAGTTGTAGGTATAATACTATCACTGATGGTAGTTGTAGTTATAATACTATCACTGACGGTAGTTGTAGTTATAATACTATCACTGACGGTAGTTGTAGGTATAATACTATCACTGACGGTAGTTGTAGGTATAATACTGTCACTGATGGTAGTTGTAGGTATAATACTATCACTGACGGTAGTTGTAGGTATAATACTATCACTGACGGTAGTTGTAGTTATGATACTATCACTGACGGTAGTTGTAGGTATAATACTATCACTGACGGTAGTTGTAGGTTTAAAACTGTCACTGAAAGTAGTTGTAGTTAAAATACTGTCACTGACGGTAGTTATATTAAAATACTATTACTGACGGTAGTTGTAGGTATAATAATATTACTGACGGCAGTTGTAGGTATAATACTATCACTGGCGGTAGTTGTAGTTATAATACTATCACTGACGGTAGTTGTAGGTATAATACTATCACTGACGGTATTTGTAGTTATAATACTATCACTGTAATACTATCACTGACGGTAGTTGTAGATATAATACTATCACTGTAATACTATCACTGACGGTAGTTGTAGATATAATACTATCACTGTAATACTATCACTGACGGTAGTTGTAGATATAATACTATCACTGACGGTAGTTGTAGGTATAATACTATTACTGACGGTAGCTTTAGTTATAATACTATCACTGACGGTAGTTGTAGGTATAATACTATCACTGACGGTAGTTGTAGGTATGATACTATCACTGATGGTAGTTGTAGATATAATACTATCACTGTAATACTATCACTGACGGTAGTTGTAGGTATAATACTATCACTGACGGTAGTTGTAGGTATAATACTATTACTGACGGTGGCTTTAGTTATAATACTATCACTGACGGTAGTTGTAGGTATAATACTATCACTGACGGTAGTTGTAGGTATAATACTATCACTGACGGTAGTTGTAGATATAATACTATCACTGACGGTAGCTTTAGTTATAATACTATCCCTGACGGTAGTTGTAGGTATAATACTATCACTGACGGTAGTTGTAGATATAATACTATCACTGACGGTAGTTGTAGGTATAATACTATCACTGTAATACTATCACTGGCGGTAGTTGTAGTTATAATACTATCACTGACGGTAGTTGTAGTTATAATACTATCACTGACGGTAGTTGTAGGCATGATACTATCACTGTATTACTATCACTGACGGTAGTTGTAGGTATAATACTATCACTGACGGTAGTTGTAGGTATAATACTATCACTGACGGTAGTTGTAGGTATAATACTATCACTGACGGTAGTTGTAGGTATAATACTATTACTGACGGTAGTTGTAGGTATAATACTATCACTGACGGTAGTTGTAGTTAAAATACAATTACTGAAGGCAGTTGTAGTTATAATACTTTCACTGACGGTATTTGTAGTTAGAATACTATTACTGACGGTAGTTGTAGTTAAAATA
This sequence comes from Solen grandis, assembly GCA_021229015.1. Taxonomy (NCBI): domain Eukaryota; kingdom Metazoa; phylum Mollusca; class Bivalvia; order Adapedonta; family Solenidae; genus Solen; species Solen grandis. Next base: position 64,466,487 of record CM037784.1, read on the forward strand.
CAATTACTGAAGGCAGTTGTAGGTATAATACTATCACTGACGGTAGTTGTAGTTATAATAGCATCATTTGAAGTTTACTTGTTCGCCCGCTTTAGTTAAACATTTTTTTATCATTATTTATTCTTTTTTAACTTTAGAACTTTGTTCAAGAGTATTGCTGCTAGGAGAAGAAGATGATGAAGAAGAAGTGTCAGTAGTAGAAATGCTTACTTCCTTTAAGCCAAGTTTGTTCTCCAGCAGCCGAAATTGGAGACTTTGGAAACCGGATGCTGTTGCCAGGTAACCCCTGAATTAAAAAAGTCCAACTTCCTTAGTAGCAATGTAACTATACAAACATTATCAGGTGCACGTTAAAAATGGCTGGTGGTTAAAAAAATATGTGCCATGAATTTCAGCCTGAAAAAAAAAAGTATTGATAACCATTTTAGCTGGGAAACATGTTTTTAGTTTACGTCTACAATGAAATTAATATGAAAATGAAGTTGGGGCCAAACCTGAATTCCAGAAAATCTAGGGGCGTCATTGTCTCCAGAATCTGAAACTGTTCTGCTATCAGCTGAAAAATAAACATGATATTTGCAATGGAAAACGGTAACAATAGAGCATCGCATTGTCAACACTAACAACAAACAGCAACACGTTAACATGATGATAATAGTAATTATACTAATGTCAATAAATATGAATACTTCAAATATACAAAATGTGCTAATCTTATATATCACTATCTTTAATTTTTTATGAAGTAATTACATTGTTTATAAAATTGTGATATAAATAAATACTGCCGATAACAGTATTCATTTTTACTTTCGCAATTTGAAAGTATTGACATACCGTAACTATAAAATAATCGCTTAGTGAATAGAATGGCTAAATAATGAGTTAGATATTAAAGATCGCAACCTCTATCAACAGTACCTTTAGGATCAGAGATACTCTGTGAAGTCTGTTCACGATCAGTAATGTTTTGCTCTCGTCTAAAATCTGTGTTCATGGGAAATAACTCAGTTAAGTATGTGGCAAAGACAATCGGGACACTATAAACTGAATTACACACGTACGCAAGTTTCTATAAATTTATTTAACAGCACTTACTGGAAAAATTAGTAAATGTTATTAAAAATATCGGCGCTGTAAAACGCTATCTCGCATATATCCCCATTTTACAACCCATACATTTTACTTATTGGCTATATGCAATAAAATTTGATACAAGCCAATTCAATAAGTAGGACGTGGTTTTCCTTAAAAACAATGTCTATGATATGTTATGAGAAAAATAAGAAATCATTAACTTAGATCGAAGATTAACAGATATCAATCAAAGGTGTTCCCGCAGATAGTCGGAAAATGGCACGTCATTGATATATATATATATATATATATATATATATATAGCACCCATACACCTGCCTGCCTAACTTACCTTTGAAGGCGCCAGGAAAAGCTGTCTGACAGAGTCGATTTCAAACAGGATTTGCTTAAACCACAGCTCGTAAGCTGCAAGTAAAATCAGATACAACTTGTTTCTCAATTTGTTCCTTCTTTTCAGAAGAAAGATGACCAACTGTTATTCTTCAGACATTGACTAAAGTTACAGCATATTCTCATTACTGAAGATTAACATAGGGGAAAAAAGGTAAATGAAAACAGATTTCAGAGGTACAGCCAAACAGCAACATCTTGTCTTAAAAATAAGCCTAAATCGCTGTCTGCACTAAACGGACTGCGTGGAAAGATTATTAAAGAAACATAACTATTGTTTACCTATTTAGAACCAAACTCCACGCAGTAGTTAATATTTTTTTGCTTGCAAGGGAGATCACTGTGTGGAGTTTGATTTAGAACAAGTATCAGATTTACCTACCCTGGTGTGTAATGATGAACAGGTGCTCGTCATGTACCGGGTTTCCCGCCATTTTACTGTACACCTTCTGACATTTCAGCAACTTGTCCAACTAAATTAGTAGGTATTCATTTTAAAAAATATCATTACTGTAAGGCTTCTGCAGTACTAAATGACAGTTTGACATCATCATCATCACCATCATCATCATCATCATCATATTCAGCAGCAACAGCAGCATATCAACACCACTACCATTTTGTTAATAATAACACTACTACTACTACTACTAAGCTACAAATTTGTGTGATTACCTTGAAAATGCTATATTGACTTTAAGAGGATAAAAATGTCTGCGAGGAACCAGTATGCGGCGTGAATTGCACGCCTTCCGTAAAAGGCCAATAAATGAATAGTTCTATATAGATAACACTTAAGTTTTTTTCTCTCAAAGTATATATGCATCATACAGAGCGAGATAAGGGTCGTGGTCGATCGTGCAAACCATGCCAGCTTACTTCGAGAGGTGATTTCTGGTACGTTTGTATTTCAGATAAGACGTACAAAATAGGGAAATGTCTTGTGCAATATAGCAAGAAAGCAACCCAGTACCGACACAAGAATTATGCCAGGGTCATTAAGAACTCTTGTGTAACAGTTTGTTATTGTCTCAGAAGAAAGTTTAGCAGGAATTTTCCCCGACCTTTTTTTCGGAGGTTATTAAACAAATCCATATTTCCTGATTTTTTTTTTTTTTTTAAAATCACAATGTTTGGTTTCTTTGAAACATCTAACGAGCAATAAGAGAGTTGCTCGGTGTATATGTGTTTATTTTTCGTTTCTAGACAACTATGTTTCTATCAAGGAGCCTCAGGAACGAGACGTAAAACAACGAATGTAAGATGTTAAATGTACATATAACGTTAGCTCCTTATCAGTGAAATCAATGTGGATTGTTTTTAAAAATACAAACAAAAATATACCAAGTATTTGAGTAATAAGAGAGTTTAAAAGATATTTTAATTGAAACATTACAATGCGAAAATGGAGTAAACCGGGAAAAAGGAAATATAAACAAGATGTATTCGAAAAACACTATGCCCCCCGTCTGAGCTGGTCAGATGTTAAATAACTGATGCCAACGGAAAGCTGTTCATGAGTGGAGTAATTATGTTAAACATATTACTATAGACTATAATTATTCAATATAGTAATGGAGTGATGCTTAAGACCAAAAAAAAAAAAAAAAAAAAAAAAATTACGTTTTAAATCAATACCTCAAATGGATAAGGAGTTATGTTCTGGACAAAACTTGACATAAAATAAAGGGAGATAATACAAAAATCCGACCAGACAGAGTTATTGTTTTTTGTTATTGCATTGCTCCAACTTGCTATCTTATTATATTTAAAGTTCCAAGTCCTTACTTTGTTAAGTCCTTACTTTGTTGTTTTTGAGTTTTGCTCCCAACAAAAATTTATAGAGAAAAAAATAAAGGGAAATAATAAAAAAACGGACTTGGAAGAGTTATGGTTGTTGGTCATTGCACTTTTCTTAGTTGTCATCTACTCATTTATTAAGTTTCAAGTCCAAACATTGTATAGTTTGTTCGAGTCACATTCTATGGAGTTTCAAGTCAATACCTTGTATAGTTTTCAAGTTATGGCCAATGTCAAAGTTGCTGACAAAACAACAACAACAACAACAAACAAACAGGGCAAAAACAATATGCCCCCGATCACTGATTTCGGGGCGTAAAAAAAATGAAATATAATATCTAAATGATAAACTGACAAATCTAATAAAGTGAGAGAAAATAACAAAATAAAGATATGTATAAATAAGTAGAAAGATAGATAGATAGATAGATAGATAGATAGATGACGAACCTCCAGATAAGCGCCATATGAAGCCGGCGGCTCCGCCGGAACTTGATTGTCCGACATTGGTGATGATTTGTTGTCTGTTGCACACTACAATCCTCTGTTACAGCTCAAGTCTATGTCTCTAGCGGATGTAATACGACAAATAAGTAGATCTATTACTATAGATATATCCCAACGCCTATTTGCTTACTTAACTCTATGCATGCGATTCTGTATGTAAGGCTATCTTTGGAGGACAGATACTCAACGAGTGAACTTATAAACAAAGCACGAACTATGTCTGATATTTACAAATATACATTTTTTAATTTCAATGCATCTCACCTCTGACCTTTTAAAATGAAACCCTGCCAAAATCTATAACTTATTTTTACTCAAAACAATCTACACAAGTGATAAAATCAAACTACTCAATGCCTATATCCGATAAAGAACTTTAAACAACCAACTTACAAGTTAAAACTGAACAAATAAACAACAGATAACAATAGATAAATACGCTTGGTGTGATTTAGCTGATATGTCAACGTGGCTGGCTTCAGTTCGGTACACTAACCTCTGTATGGCCCGCTAGGGACTGCTCTGACGAGGGTCTTATCTTTTGACAAGTATTCGGCGGGTCATCAAAGTTTGTTTACCTATACATATCAGAGGACAAAAGTCGTTGCTGAAATATTATTTATTATATTCGGGATTAATCACTGTTTTATAATGTGTATAAATTACAGATGTTGAACAAATGTAATTGATTTCTGACAAAAAAAAATCAGAGAGTGAAAGAGAGAATGGCTGTACCACAGCTTAAGCAAATGAAAATACATACACTAAGTCATATAATTATTTACTGGTAATTATTAATTTACATAAAATTATTGCAAATCATAGATTATGCTTCTATATTACCAACAGTGCTAGAAACAGCACGTGGTGGTTAAATTAAGGAGAATAGGGAGAAGATGGGGAAGAAGAAGAAGAAAAAGAAGGAGGAGGAGAAGGATGAGTAGTACTAGTTCTGTTGGAGATAACCATATCTTCGCCCGTATGTCTGTAATACAGCGAGGTTCAGCTGTGGAGATTAAGAAAGACCCCAAGAACATAGAGGCACCAAGATAGAACCATCCATCTACCACAATAACATGAACAATCCAAGTGACCATGTCAGGTTTCGAACCCATAGCGGTAGGGGACCAAGTGACTAAAATCAATGACTTTGGAGGCCCCATGTAGAAGTGATGGCATTAGTAGAAAAGATTAAAGAATGGAAAAAACTTGGAGAAGATGATGATTTGACATGTATATAAGACATGGAAGAATTGCTATTGTGAAAAATGCTAGAAGTAGTAGTGGTAGTAGAATTTGTTGTTGTTGCAGAGTATATGCATAATACTGGTAGTAGAAAGTATATAGGGTATGCTCGACTGCGCTTGTGTATTGACTAAAGATGATGATGATGAAGATGATGATGATGATGAACAACAAAATCAACTTGCTACAACTACTACTACTGCTTCCATGTATTTGATCTGAACAGAGGATGTAGAAGATGATATACACATGCTTGCTTGTTGGGTCCCACCGACAATATTTCAGTCATTTGGAGACGATGTCTACTTGAGACAGATATAGTTCTGTCACACTTAAGTATCACGCCGTAGACATGTGGCATGATACCACACCCAATCACATTATCTTGACACCGGGCCAACAAGTCCTGGAACTACCATAATATGCTGAGCGCCAAGCAAGGGAGCTATACTAGTACCATTTTTTACGACTTTAGTATGTCGCGGCCGGGGATCGAACCCACGACCTCTCGCTCCTGCGGTTGCTCTAACTATTCGGCCACCGGGACCGGTCATGTGTTGTACTGATACACGGATCTTATGTAGTAAAAGGCCTGGTTATGTCCCAATACATTACAACATTAATGATAAGGTGTATGTATACAACATCATGCACGGCTAATATCAATAAATTACAAAACAGTGTTTACATTTTAATTCAAACACACTGAATGTAGCTTTATATAATAACTTATTTTATACATCGTGGGCTATTACTTATAAATTAGCTAAAAATAAAAACAACGTTATTTATTGACTGTTTGCATTGTTGTTTGCGTTCGCGCTCAGGTGTATAAGACATGTTGCTGCGGGTTTGACAGAGAACGCTTTTAAAGGCATACGCGCCATTACAGTTTACTATATAGACAAAGAAGGAAAATTAAAACTAGCCATGATAATTTTCTTCAACTTTGCATGATTATAGAGAATTACACTAGAAACAAATTTATGGGAAAAATGGTTTCTTTTTAGTTATCTGCCCCTGAAAGTGAGTTTTTTTTCTGTCATTTTCAAGTTTAAGAAATTTCTCATGGCTTGTTTTATTTTTGTTTTGTCTATGTAGTAAAAAAAGTGTAATGGGCGCATATGCCTTTAAGGACCATCACCTCTTACTTCGGTTCTCTTTGACTTTGCCCTCCCTTAGCACCTCTAGACGGGGTGTTCCCACTTTGCCAACTTTATATATTTTGCTACCAAAAACAGAGTTGGCAAAGTGGGAATTTGACCAGGTAAGGTAAAGGTGTTAATCCCCGATAAATGCTTGCGGTGCAACAATAAAAAAAATACCATTGCGTTTTATCTTGGCAAATATGTATAGTACTTCATACTATAACTCACCGATTTTAATGTGACTGTTAAATAAGCATAGTTGAATTACCGATTTTTGGTAAAATATGTATAGTACTTCATACTAAAACTCACCGATTTTAATGTGGCTGTTAAATAAGCAAACAGTATTTCACACTTACCTACTCAGCCTGTTTTTATATATATGTTTGAAGTCGGTCGTTCATAAACGTCGTTAATTAGCCCTATTAAATGCAAACAGTATTTCACACTTACCAACCGACTTGTCTGTTTTTTTTGTCGGTCTTTAAATTAAAATAAACTTATAATTAAGTCAGAACAGAACAGAACAAAACTTTTATTCACCCAGGTATTACATTAATACAACATGGGGTTTTACATAGGTTATATACACACATATATATATAATATTTGTTAATAATTTCCGGTCTTATTTAATAAGATTAAGTTCATTTGTAGCATAGATCAATTTGTTAGGCATTTTTCAATTATTTAAAGCAGACATGCTGTGTTCAGAGTGGGGGGATTACATCTTTGAATTTATAAATAAATACAAGAAAGACATTGTTTATTTTCAACACACACACACACACACACACACTTAAACCTAGCATGATCAATTTATGTAACGTTATAATGACAACAACAACAACAAAAAAATAGATAAATACATGTGCTGGCAAATATTAATGTCAACAAAATAACCTTTGGATAAATAATTTCTTTGTTAAGTGTTTTCAGCAATAAAACATAAAACAAGCAGTTATTCCTATTGTATATATACACATCATACTTTACACAAATAAAGACAAGTGAACAATAACATTAAAGAGCGACAAAAGCATGCTTTTCTTACAGATTTAGATAGTAACAAATATGTAAAGTCACTATGATAATAGTTACTTATGAGAGAGAGAGAGAGAGAGAGAGAGAGAGAGAGAGAGAGTAAAAAAAAAAGAAAAAAAAAAAGAAGGATTGCGTGGCATTATTAATTATTCAATTAGATAATTTATTGCAAAGGAATTTTAATGCATGTAAAGACACAATCATATTTAGAATAATAGATAATTCGTTACTATGTTGCCAAAGAGAGAGAGAGAGAGAGGAGGGGTGAGTATTCCCCTTCTCTCCCCCTTTCTATATACCTTGCCTGATACGAGAACGAAAGTCGACAAGGTATCATTGTGAGAATGCTTATTGCAATATATCTCAATGACATACATGCATACTACCCCCTTCTTTCCCCCTCTAGTACAACCTTGCCGGGTACGAAATCGTAAGACGGCAAGGTAACAAAAAGCGCATGCGTACGTGATGGTGAGAAATCAGGAAAAAAAGCAAAAAAATAAATGTCAAACAATAATGGGAAACAATGGATTAAAATATTATTATATACAGTTACAAAACAACACAATCAATTATTTTCTCTCATTTGAATAAGGTGTTCCTAAAAATAGATAGCTGTTTGAGGTTATTTTTAAAACGTGCATGAAATAAGCGTGGAAATCGGGGAGCTGTTTATTCCTAGCGAGTGCGGATAGACGGTGTCCAGACAAGTATTGTACAAATCATGTAACATGTTATTCACAATTATAACAGTTGTTTGTAAATACTTTAATAATACAATCGCAGGATGACAAAATAAACGATACCGCAATCTTTTTAAGTCGTCGCTATTGCGTTTGATGATCTTTAATTATTTATGATGTTTGAGTTAAAACAATTTTAGTATGTCCACATATGCATATATACTTGGATTGTAGTTTCTAAGTCTTATTATTATACGACTGAGCATGGCGAACGCGTTAGTTGCAGTGGAATTCATAGAGAACAAGAGGGGATGGGAGAACCCTAGTACACAACCAGTACATGTTCCGACTTAAGACGAAGAAAAATGAAAGGTCCTACTGGTACTGCGTCCAGGCATCATGTCAAGCCCGAATCAATACCTTCAATGACCAACTGACGAAAATGGCCGGCGAACATAACCATGATAGAGATGCTGCAGGAACCACAGCTGTGAAGGTGATGGCAAAGATTCGAGAGAAATGTCGGCAGTCGGCTCATCCCATTCTTGCAATATTTGACGAATCTCTAGCATGTTTGAGAACCGCAGAATGGGACGACTACACGGAAGAAGTGGTCCAAAAACTGCCAACATTCTACGAGGCTAAGTCGTCGCTGTATCGACAACGGGCCAAGCTTCATCCGAAGCTTCCGAAATCTCTCGCAGACGTGGAACTGCAGGGTCAGTGGACAGAGTCTACTACTGGAGACCGCTTCCTACTGGCTGACGATGGAACAGAAGACAGGATCCTTATCTTCGCCACTGACGGAAACTTGAGGATACTGGAAGAAGCAACTGAGTGGTTTATGGATGGAACCTTCTATTCATGCCCCAGCCATTTCTACCAGATATACACAGTGCACTGCATGATCGATGGTACCATGATGCCGCTGGTGTACGGACTGCTCCCCAACAAGACAGAAGCCACGTATTACCGGTTCTTCAGTCTGCTCATGCGAAAGGCCGGAGAGCGAGCTATACATCTGCACCCAAACAGAGTGATGCTGGACTTTGAGGTGGCACCGAGGAATGCGCTGATTTCTCTGTTTCCGCGTGTGTATGTTAAGGGATGTTAATTTCATTTTACACAGGCTATTTGGAGGAGGGTACAATCATGTGGACTGGCTGGGAAGTACCGTGAGGATGGCTCTCTCACAACTTTAGTTCGTCGAGCAGCTGTGTTGCCACTGGTTCCTTTGGAAAGGATTGAGGATGTATGGTTCTTCGCCCTCGAGGACAACGAAGATGAAGGGGATGCTTTGGAGAAGTTTAAAGACTATGTAACTGAGACTTGGGTGGAGAGCGATCGCACCATATGGAACCATTTCACCACAGAGGGACCAAGAACTACAAACCACCTGGAGGGATGGCACAACAAGATAAAAAAACAGCTGACTCATCCACATCCCAACATATACGTCCTGCTGCAACTCATCTTGAAGGAACAAGCTGCAAATGAAGTTAAACTGATTCAACACAATGCTGGCGGGAAGAAACGGCCAAGGAAGATGACTTACAGAGAACTTGACCAGAGATTGGAACGCCTGAAGTTGCGGTTGGCAGAAGGAGAAATAGACATATATAGATACGCTGACGCAGCATCCTATTTGATTAAGTTGGCTTGAGATATACTGTGATGTGACAAAGTGTGCGTTGAGAAATAATAAGTGAAGTTTATGAAAATGTGTGTCTTGATGACTGACGTATTGTTTTCATTTATCCATATGAAATTCGTTTATTGACATCATTGTTGTTACTTTGCATTTATGTGACATAATAAAATATGAACAAGAAAACATTGTTTTTATTTAAAAATGAGACAAAAATGCGACAGCGCGCGCAAGAGTGAGAGAGACAGAAAACGAGAGACGGAGAAAGTGAGAGGGGATATACATGTATATAGAGGAAATCCTTATTTTAATTACACACATTGCATTAGCTCAACGCAAAACATAAACATTACAAATAATACACATCATACTGCAAAGAGAAGAAATAAAAAACACCATTTTAATATATATATTTTAATATATCTATTAACCTAGGCACAGCATAAACCATCTGGGCTTATTGTACATTATCACCGTTATACCTGACTGCGTACAGGTAACCTTCACTCAAGAACTGGAAAGTTGGCATAGTGGGAATACTAAAAGGTGTGAAGTTGGCAAAGTGGGAACAAACCCTCTAGACTAGTGCGCCTTCACACAGAGACAGATGCGGATACAATGGATCCGGGTGCGCTACCCTAGCTCGTATTAAATACCCCCCCCCACCCCCTGGTTCTTTTACGTGCCCGGTGTATAGCATACACGCAAAGCCCTTAAGAGCTGTCAGGATGAACCAGCGCTAGGCCTTTAAGTAAGGCAAGGACACTGAAATGTATCCCAGAAATTTTCCCAAACTGTTTGTATTGATGAAAAGAATGTTTTGGGATCTGTTAGTATAATATTCACTGGTATACACAGATTGAATAATGCAAGAGACTCGATAAAGGTACATGATATTTACTACAGAAAAAACAATTAAAATGAATGACAAAAAATGTGTAGGATCAAAGTTTTACAGACTTAGTCAAAGATATTGAGGTCTATTTTGGATTTCTGAGGATCACATACTTATAATCAAATAGGGAAGATTAATATCGATTCTTTGTGAAAGTAAGGATTTATTCCGTACCCACACCATTTGCAAAAAATATGAATGTTTACCGTGGAATGATACATACCCGAACATTTAACTTAACGCATTAAGTTGATTTGCCTTTACCTACAATTCGAACACCACATATCGGATTAAAAGGGGAAAAAAACATTAAAAGAACAAGTGTATGACAAATGTAACTTTTAACTTTAAATATATCATTTCCTGTGTGTTAATTTTACTTTTATATACAATAGTATGTAAGTTCAAGTATCAATGTTATGTCAATTGGAACTTTTCGTAAATACGTATGAAATTCAAAACGAATGCTATGATTTCCAATCTCGTTTCCGTATCTCGTTCAGTATCAGTTTTCCAAAAGACAAAATCACATTATCATTATTAAATAAAAAAAAAAAAAAAAAAATAGATACTGTCTTTTACGTTGGACTTAACTTCTAAACTATTGATTCATCTGTCACCAGACTTCATATATATATTCCAGTTACGGACGATAACTTTTAACCAAATTTATCTCCCCTTGTAAAAAAAAAAAAACAAAAAACAAAAACAACAACATTGGAATGGGAGAAGATTGTTTTAGGTCTAAATCGGTATATATAAAGAGTAAGTTTAAATGTTCAGCTCCACATATCTATCCTTCATCCAGTCAATACATCATGGTTTAACTGTGTCAGTTTTGTGCAATGTCATCTTAAAAATGTCCTGTATTTAGTGCTATAACTCCGTGCTGCACGTGGGTCAACGTAGTGGTAACGCGCCTTGTTTCTCACTAATGCGTCCCGGGTTCGATTCCTGGTCACGTACGTGAGAGGGCACAGTGATCGCCCGTCCAGACACGTGGGTTTTCTCCGGGCTCTCCGGTTTCCTCCCACAATAATGACCACATACGCCGCCATCAGAGCCATCGAGAGTGATTAATATTAGTTGTGATGACTTGTTTCGTAATCGATGTAAAATAAATAAAGTTTTAACTTAAACTCCGGAAACTGCCTAATTTACATAAATATATAAATAAGCCATCTAAAATAGATGTGCTCGCACCACTTCATCTGGGAGTATAGTGCTCAGTGTGACCATACCACGTGGTATATGACGTCATATACCACACGTGGTATGGTCACACTGGTGCTCAACTTTATTGAAATATATCTCCGGTGAAAAACAAATGTTATACATTTAGAGAATAAATCTATTCATTTTTTCTAAAGAGCTGTTGTGGCTTAGGTTGTTTACAAGCACTTCAACTTTCACAAGTGAATCGTGTTACCGTGCGCGGGTTAGACATGGGGACATTCGCCAGACACCCAGGCGTGCGTTCAGTGTGACAAACCGTATGCAACCGTACGTTTTCAATCAGCTATGAAACTATCTCAGTGTCATAAACCATGATGTTGACGCATACCAATGTACAGCACAAGGAGCACGTGAACAGCATGCTATATGGTCCGAAGACAACTCCATAGCTGAATGTAAGCGACCGGTTGAATTCGTTTTGTTATACTGAACGCACGCCAGCACTCTCTTTCACATCGGCTTACATTACATTCACCTCTGTGGTGGGCTCAGAAAGTAGTTTCAAATATATGACGTCATCAAGACCGTTTTTCAAATATTTAATTTGAAGGTGACTACGAGATGGGCTCCCTAGACTGTTAAATGTATAGGTTAGTTCATAGTTGCCTTTAACTACACGATATAGTCACGAGGGCGGAGCCCGAGTGACTATGTCGTGTAGTTAAAGGCAACTATGAACTAACCTATTTAGCACATGGTATTTTGACTATTTTCCTCCACGAGTGACAAATCGTCACAAAAGTGTGAGTTATGTGGTGGCATAGTTCACACTTATTGATCTTTTACAAAAGTGTGGACTACGCGTTATAGTCCACGGTGACTATAAACAAATACTGGCATCTGATTGGCCGAGAGGAAAATGCCATGTGCTAAATATAAATAGCTCCACTGATCCTGAACGAAATGGTCATTAAAATTACAAATTATGAAATAAAAAGCTGGCTTTTAATTACGATATCCGGCTGAATCTGTAAATATTTACATTTGCAGTCGAGCGTTTACGGATTGTTCCAATCGGCGAAATAAGGCAGAAAATAGTTCCGACAATTACAACTGAAATTACTATTTTAAACACGTTTTATGATTATTCAAAAAGTATTTATTCAATGTTTCTATACTTTTGATCCGTAAAATACACTTAAATCCGTGTTAACTGAGAGTTTTCTGTTTTGACAAGATTCTTGTCATTGAGCCCATTGCAGAGATGTTATTTGAGGAACGAACGACAACTCTGTTTGGAGATTGAGGCACCAGCTGTTTGGTTACAAACGCTTATTATTGTGCATGACCTACCAGCGTGACAGAGCTCGATCGATTCCGGAAGTCATCGTGTGAATATTCGGGAAAACTTCGTGAACCTTCGACATCAATCGGGCTCACGTTTAACATTTTGCAAACGGTCAAAAGAAAGATTGAATTTTCACATTATTTTTTTTGTATTTATTGCTTATATTTTGGGTAGTATTGCAACTTTAAAACTTGAATGTTTTTCCCAGTCCCTTTTAAAGTATCACAATCACATTTTTTATTTTTACCTGTCTTATCTTATCATCCTATCTCCGAATGCCTATTGTATTTTCAGGTATGTGTTGGGCACATGTATTGTATGGGCATAATTCTTAATTTGAACTTGGATTATTTGGTCGAAAAGCAATTCCTCTTTCATAAAATTAATATAAATAATTTACAAAATAGACTTTAATTCTTTTAAAAATTCAACATGCATTATTTGATTTTTATATGATTTTGATTTCAATAACGTACCTTATCTCATATGATTTGAAACCAAACCAATATTTCATAATTTCATTTGTATAATCTTTATCATATCGTTCTGTTGCGGTAGGTCGGTGGTTCATAGGGTACCTCTGTGTACTCGGGGTCTTCCTCCACCTGTAATTAGCTGGACGTCGCTATATGATTGAAATACTATCGCAGCGACGGTAAACTCTAATACAACAATACAACAACATATCGTTCTGATAGACAACACGTACACATGTATATTTTCTCGCACTCTTAAGTACTTTGTTGTTAAGACTTCCCGGGAATTGCCGCTAACTTTTGTAACATATCAACACATCAAAAGAGTACTAATCTATCTATGAATAAGTTTTAATCAAAATAAATGATATTTTCCTTGCATCTTTAATGTTTAGGAGTGCTTCAGCAAATACACATATTTCATTGTATTGGCTAGCAATTATTTTCTGGTAATTATGCCTATATTTTAAACCTAACTGTCAAGGATTTCCCACGTGTGGGTCCTGTTTTTAGACGGCGATTAGCCGTCTTATGCTGAAGAACGAAATCAGGCCTTGCTAATTTGCATATTTTCCACAACAATTTTAACTGTACCTCTCCGCGCTTAGTGCGGATCCATGCAATGCGATTCTGCAGTAACGAATACGAGTGGAATATGTTACACAGACATTTAAATCATAACCGTAGCCACTTTTAGTGTGTTATTGTTTGTTAACATGTTTTCTTTTGCCATTATTTTGCATTGGAAGCATCAATTTTAAGCGTGAAAAAAATATCCGTGACATTTCTTAACCAGAACAGCAACCCATCTTACGTATATGAAGATCTACTCCTGTAAAAAGAAAAAATAGTGCTCCGTATGTATGTAATTGACCTAAAGTAGTCCACACAATATTTTGCATGATGGCGAGTTAGGTTCCTCCCAGGGCATTTCTTAACTTGGAAATAGATAGGCAAACATTCTAGTATCTTAAATAATCAAATATCTGGTCAATTATTACATATACAAAACAACAGATAGAATTTGCTAGCACTAGAGAAAGAGAATGACCTACTTAGGTATGCAGCTCTTTATGAATGAAAGGTTCATGACCTTTACTCTGGATTATTATGTTACAAACAGAAATTCTGTAGCAACAGCGGGTGGAGTTTTTGTCGTCATATGACTGCTTCAATAACTTCAGAAACTCTTGGTTTATAATGTTAATTATCCCGTCGCCGTCTCTCAGCGCATTGTGCGCTTTGATTTTCTTAAAGAGACAGCATCGGAGAGACAGTATTTTTGGATAATGTAACACGTCGGCCATCTTGAATTTTGACGTTCATTTATAGCTCATTTGTCGATTATCCCCCTTTCCCACATAGAGGAAACCATGAAAAGACCTATGCGAATAACATAAATTATGCTGTTCGCTACTCCTCAGTGGTCTGGAAATGAGGACTTTGTAATTAAATTTGTTAAGGTTTAACTGTGGTTTTCTGCAGATCAGGCTTTATGTGGTACCTATTGAGTGCGTCAAAATGAGTCTATATGAGGGAAAGGGTTATATCTCTTGATTCTTTTACGTAAATGTATATATTTACGTCGAAAATTATCTTCGATATTGACCTTTTAACATATTCAGGAAAGCTAATTAAAGTAATGATAACTTTATCTTAGTTATATATTTATTTCAGATAATTAAGGTAATAAAAGATTAAAATAGACAATAAATACCTATTGATTGTTGTAACTGTTGAAACTACATTGCCTCTACGAGTTTGAAATGTAAATCCCCGTGTACCAGTGTTAATTTCATCTCTATGCACGGGAACATCATGTTGTCAGCTGTTTAGATCGCTCCAAATTATTTTGTGTTGTTTACCTGCTTACTCTCTCTCTCTCATCTGTTTTGTTTATCAACAAGAAATTAATAACACGAAATTTATCAAAATAAAATATTTTTCTAACATTTTGTCGCATTTCGTTTTCGCCAGTGGCAAGTGTACCTCTGTCCTAATAGTTTATTGTTTGCATTTGAAGTTATACATTTTACTAGCACTTAACATTTTACTTGACACCTTTCACTTTCGAACATTGTTAGGGACAACTTTTGAAATTATATACTAAGATACTTCTCAGTAAATCACACCGTTGCTGTCTGTCACAATGCAGGACTTATCCTCACCTCTAAATATGTTTAGTCTAACGCGGCGTCAGTATGTTTTCAAACAACGTGTGATTGATACTTGTTTTGCGATCCTGGCATGCGGATTTATGTAATAACAATGTACTTACTTTATACAAATATTTAAAACCTACTTTTCAGATGGATTCATAGAAAATATAAATATTAAATATATCATTCTTAAGGAGTAACATTACAAAATTAAAGAATTTCAGCTCATTGCATAAGAACTGAGACTGCAAGATATGCGAGAGAGAGAATTTAAGAAGTGAACGTTTTTGTCAAATATGTAGACTTGACTTGACTATTTGAGTTTACCGTCGCTTCGACAGTATTTCAGCCATATAGGTATCTCCAGCTAATTACAGGTGGAGGCAGACAAATGCACGGAGGCATCCGGGTAGACCACCGACCAACCGCAAACCAGCTGGAAGGCTTCCTTATAAAAATTATAATGATTCATTGAAGGGGAGTGTTAAAGTCAGCGACTTTACCTCTCGGCCACGGAGGCCCCGTCAAATATGTAATTCAAAAGATATTGAGGATGAATATCATTTTATTTTCATTTGTAATGCATATTCGCATTTAAGAAATATAAAATATCAAAATATTATAATGGAAGACCTAGTATGCATAAATTCATTGAATTATCAAATTCTAATTACGCTAATATTTAGGTCAAACTTAGTACCTTTGTTTTTAAGGTTATTAGAATTCGTAAAGATTTGTTGAAAACTGTACATTAGTTTGATTCAGCAATACTCGAATAATACTTTCAGAATACTTATTATAATATATTATGGACACCCTCAAACAATACATTTGTACAAATGTATTGTTTATTGTTTGTATATATAATGTAACACTTCCTTATCAATTTAGGAATGCTGCTTTGGCAATATGATTTAAAACAACTAAATAAGAAGCAGGTGTATGTCTATTTTAACCACAATTTCCCCTTATTTGTTAAAGCGGACTCGGCCTTCAGGGGAGGTAACTATAGCGGAGGAGTTGTGCAGTTTATTGTGCGGACATGGAAACAATAATCGGATCACTCTCTTACACATCGGCTTTCATTACATTCACCTCTGTTGTGGGCTCAGAAAGTAATTCCAAATAAATGACGTTATCCAGACCATTGTTCAAATATTTAATTTGAAGGACGACTAGATAGGCTCCACAAACCGTGAAATATATATAAACAGAACCACTGAACCTTATCGGAATGGTCATTAAAATTACAAATTATGAAAATAAAAAGCTGGTCTTAAATTACGATATCCGGCTGAATGTGTAAATATTTACATTTGCAGACGAGCGTTTGCGGATTTTTCCCATCGGCGAAATAAGGCATGCAATAGTTCCCATAATAACAATCAAAATTAATATTTTACACACGTTTTATGGTGATTCAAAAAGTACTTATTCAATGTTTCTATACTTTTAATCCTTAAGATACACTTAAATCCACGTTTAATAAGTGTTTTGTGTTTTGACAAGATGCCCATTGCAAAGATGTTATGTGAGGAACGAACGACAACTCTGCTTGGAGATTGTAATCGGATATACGCAATTATCTTTCGGGTCGCTTAGTTACGTACGAGTGGATAATATTTGATGGAAGTTGGAAGATCAGCTATTTTTCAGATTGTAAATTAAATCCGTTTTGTTACATTTTCAGAACTCACTTTAGAAATCTCTGAACCAAACGGCCTAAAACTAACAATATTTGGTAAAATGTCATGTATCATTGACCAGTAGAAATATTTAGACCTGCTGTTAGTAAATAATTCACTTTCACATGTTTTAAAAATATTTTGAAATGCGTTTGCTTTATTGAAGTCGTGCTTCAAAAACATACGCTTAGTGTGGCTATATGATCAATGTGACTTCATATCTCTGCGCACTGCTATTTCAAACACAAACTGGGTAGAATGCTTTGATCCCGATGTTAACAAGTATGATCAGAATTTCACCGCCAAATTATTAGAACTCATGAAACAATACATTCCTTCCAAAGTAGTGAAAATACGTCCAAATGATCCTCCGTGGCTAACAACATCAATAAAATCTAAGATTAGAAAACTTAGACGTCTCTTCCGTAGAGCCAGATCATCGAACTCTCCCTACCATTGGCAAAAATTTAGACTCATTCGAAATGAAGTAACTGACTTGATCCGGAAAGCTAAGACCAATCACATTTCGAAATTGGCCGACACTCTAAAATCTGAATCAATCTCTTCCAAACCATGGTGGTCTCTACTGAAAAAAATTCTTAATATTAATGAAACTGATACCTTACCTCCCTTGAAAGATGGAAATACAGTTTACTCAGACAATAAAATCAAAGCTGACTTATTAAATGTTTTCTTCTCGTCTCAAACTGTTATAAATGATAATAAAATAATAGTACCCCCACTTGATCACTCAAACTTGAATACTGTATTGTCATCTTTTGCTGTCTCTCCAAGTGATATCTTACCAATTCTTCAGGGCCTTAACATTTCAAAAGCAACTGGGCCTGATGGTGTTAGTAACCGGGTTCTTAAAGAAATTGCTCCTGAACTGTCGATTCCGCTTTGTGCTTTGTTTAATCACAGTATATCAATTGGTGTATTTCCTGAAACATGGAAATTTGCTCATGTCTGTCCAGTTTTCAAAGCTGGTGACCCCTCTCTTGTATCTAACTATCGTCCAATCTCTCTTTTGTGCACTCTTAGTAAAGTCCTTGAAAGGCTAGTCTTTAAACATTTGTTCAACCACTTTAGAGATAACTCAGTATTATCTCCTTTTCAGTCTGGTTTCATTCTACTAATCAACTTGTTTACTTATACGATACATTTTGTAAAGCACTTAATTCAGGCCAAGAAGTAAGAGTTGTCTTTTGTGATGTGTCGAAAGCATTCGATCGAGTTTGGCATGAGGGTCTTTTGCACAAACTTGAAGCTGTTGGTGTTCGTGGTACAATTCTTAATTGGTTCCGTAGTTATCTTTTAAACAGGAAACAAAGAGTTGTCCTCCCAGGGGTTTATTCTGAGTGGCGATACATTAAAACAGGTGTTCCTCAAGGTTCTATTCTTGGTCCTATTCTGTTTTTTTACTATACATAAATGACATAACGTCTCATATTCGAACTAACATTCGCCTCTTCGCTGATGACACTTCTCTGTTTGTAATAGTAAATAATCCTGTTTGTGATGCCGAAAAGTTAAATTCTGATTTAAAAAGTATAACTGAATGGGTAGATAAGTGGTTAGTAAAATTTAACCCCCTTACAACACAGTCACTACTTATTAGCCGAAAACTTAATAAACCTTTTCACCCACCGTTGTACATGGAAAACCAACTAATTAAATAAGTAACTGAACATAAACATCTTGGAATCATTCTGTCTAATGACTGTAAATGGCATTCACATATAGATTATATTTCAAATAAAGCTTGGAGTAGAATACATATAATGAGACGATTAAAATATACTCTTGACATAAAGAGCCTAGAAATAATATACATATCATTCATTCGCCCTATTCTTGAATATTGCGACATAATTTGGAATAACTGTTCTCAATATGAAAAAGATCAACTCGAAAGTATTCAGCTTGAAGCCGCTCGAATTGTTATAGGCGCCAGTAAACTTATTTCAAAAACTCATTTGTACACTGAAACCGGTTGGGAAACTTTAGAAACTAGACGTCGTCAACATGCATTATTTCTAATATATAAAATGACGAATAACCTCTCACCTTCCTATTTATCTAACATGCTTCTTGTTTCACCTGAAAATGATTACAACCTTAGAAATAGCAATGCAATACCTCTCCCACGATGTAGAACGGCCCTGTATTTGAACTCTTTCCTTCCTTTTAGTATTAGTCAGTGGAACACATTAGACCCGTCATTGCAGACCTCAAGATCGCTCTCATCATTAAAATATAAAATCAAGCCCACAGTGACAAAGTTACCCCAGTATTATTTCCATGGTGATAGAAGATCTCAAGTACTTCTTCTCCGTATCCGCACAGAAAGTAGTTCACTAAAATATGACCTCTTCCGGAAAAACATAGTAGATTCACCCTTGTGTAGCTGCGGCGAAATTGAAAACGCTAGGCATTATTTCTGTCATTGTAGCAACTACCGTCACATTCGCCAGTCACTTCTCGACACTATCTCTCTGTACTGCCAACCATCCTTGGAGGTTATTCTTAAAGGAAATTCCTTGTTCGAAAATCGAACAAATATTGCAATATTTGAAGCTGTCTATCTTTATATCAGACTATCCAAGCGTTTTGATCCTTGAATTCGGCCTTCATTTTACCCTCTATATACCAACAAATCTTTCTCTGACAATCCTTTACTTACCATTTACCTAGTACTACTTAAATTCACTTTTACTTATTATTCTTGATACCACCCTATTAATGTACCATGTTCAATTATTTGTAATATCTCCAATATTTCTGTTAAATTTATTTTCCAGGATAAAAACTACAATAAGCTTTTAGCTTTCAGTTCAAATCCTTTTTGTGTATCTTTGTAACTTGCAATATCACTTATTTTGTAACATGTCATTTACAAATAAAATATGTTTAAACTAAAACATACGTGGCGTCTTTGATGCCTTGCATCAAAATTATTCAATTTTAAATGTGTTTTTCCCCTTTAGTCTTAAAAAAAGTGTTTCAAGTACACAATAGCTGATGGTACTTTCCAACAATCTGAAAACAGACTGAGATTTGAATGTGAAATAAGAATATTAGTAAAATCTGAAAAAAAAAAATCTTAATATTCTTTTAGCTCTGGCCAGGTTTTCAACGAAAATTCTGATTATTAGAATGGGGTACATGTCCGTCGTTTGGCAGACGGGCGTGAAACGTTTCTGTTGAATATCTCCTGTTAGAATAAAAATATAGTTTATATATTTAATAGGTATATACCTTATGGGACGAGGAAGGTTGCGATTTATTTTCTGATCATTAGAGTCAAGGACAAGATCACTGTCACTAAAAATAGATTTGCGTCAAACAGGTTGTTTTTCTCTGAAGTGCTTCTGTTAGAACTGAGATATGGTTATCAGAATTGGTAGGTAGGTACCCAAAGAGAACAGGAAAATTGGAATCGATTGTCAGATTAAAAGGGTAAATGTTAAGGTCATTGTAACTTATAATAGAAGATGTCGATAATTGTGATGTCACATATTTGCCTTTACGGCAAGATACGAAATACAGTGAAACCTCGTTAGTCCGGTCGCTTTGGTCCTTGGGTAATTTCCGGATTAATGAATTTTCCGTATTAATGAATCAACCTTTCATCTCTGTTCTTCTTTTTTTTTTCTTTCTTTCATATACTTTCTCATTGTACTCTTTGTGTATATATGTTTTTATTAGTCCCCTACCGGCTTCGCCGAAGGGGACTATAGGTTTGCACTCCGTCCGTCCGTCAGTCCGTCGGTCCGTCAGTCTGTCAGTCCGTCGGTCCGTCAGTCAGTCCGTCAGTCACACACATGTTTTCCGGACTTTTTTTCTAAACGCTTACAGATATCCATCTAATTTTTGGTGTGTGAGTCTACCACCATGA
The DNA here is from genome assembly GCA_021229015.1 of Solen grandis. Lineage (NCBI taxonomy): Eukaryota > Metazoa > Mollusca > Bivalvia > Adapedonta > Solenidae > Solen > Solen grandis. The sequence continues at coordinate 64,487,690 of CM037784.1, forward strand.
CTTACAGACCAAGTTTGAGTTTCGTTCCGGTCCACTGATTTTTGACGGAATAACGGCCCTTGGAATTAGAAAATTTCGTTAAAATAGCAGTTTTCCAGAATTTTTTTCTAAACGCTTGCAGATATTTATCTAATTTTTGGTGTGTGAGTCTACCACCATGACTTTCAGATCAAGTTTGAGTTTCGTTCCGGTCCACTGATTTTTGACGGAATTACGGCCCTTGGAATTAGAAAATTTCGTTAAAATAGCAGTTTTCCAGACCTTTTTTCTAAACGCTTGCAGACATTCATCTAATTTTTGGTGTGTGAGTCTACCACCATGACTTTCAGATCAAGTTTGAGTTTCGTTCCGGTCCATTGATTTTTGACGGAATTACGACCCTTGGAATTAGAAAATTTCGTTAAAATAGCAGTTTCCGATTTTTTCTAACGCTTGTAGATATTCATCTAATTTTTGGTGTGTGAGTCTATCACCATTAGTTACAGATCAAGTTTGAGTTTCGTTCAGGTCCATTGATTTTTGACGGAATTACGGCCCTTGGAATTAGATTTTTTTTTTAAATAGCAGTTTCTCTGCACTCAGGTCTTCCTCCAACTGTAATTAGCTGGATGTTGTTATATGACTGAAATAAGGTTGTGTTTGTGTGTGTGTTGGGAGTCTTAGTTTTCCATTGGCCGGTAGGGGACTTGGTATTGCCTAAGCAATACTTTCATAATACTTGTTACATTTGTATTCCATTAATAATAAGTATATTTAAAATAATATGCTTAGGCCTATATATGATTATGCATTTAAATTGATTTTTACAGATGATGTATCTGTTTTAATTAATTTTAATCCATCATTGGCATCAGGACACTTTAAGTATGTGACAGCATAATAGTGACCCATTTCTTGTCTTGAATTCGTGAGCAAAATGAATCGGATTTAACTATTTTAGCCAAAACAGTCAACAACAAATAAATAATAAATGTAGGCACTGAAAACAGAACATGAACAAAATACGATCTAAAGGACGGTTGGGTTTTATGTCTCTTTTAACAGCACACGTCTGCAGTTGTGAATAAATTTTACCTTCTTCACTCGCTAGTAAGTACATTACATGAAGCTTGCGGCTATACCAGCCCTTAATTGTCTCATCTTCTCCCGACTGATTAGTGAGAATCGCTCGTAACTTTGTTATGTGTAAACAGTTTGTAGGTAGTCACGCGCCAAAAGTAGTCCGAATAATGTCTGAAAATAGTAGGAGGGAAATCCAGTCATAACTGGTACCCGGATTATCCAGTCATTTTGTAAAGAAGATTGGTTCCCAAAATGGATGTCCGGATCCGGAATGCCAATTTCCGTAATATCGAAGCATTTTTACGTTGTTGAAATCCGTTCCAAGGGAAAAGTGTCCGGATGGCGAGATTTCCGGAGCAATAGAATCCGGACTAACGAGTTTCACTGTAAATGGTAGACGGGTTACCCGGGGCGACACTTACAAACCTGGTTTCGTGTCATTTGACATGTTTCTCATAGTCATATTAAACAATGCTAACCCAGATAGATGGTTTCTACAACAGTTATTTTGATTTAGGTCTTATCTGGCTGAAAATGATGTATTTCCTAACACCCTGTACTAAATTAGTTCACTGCGGTTCCATTACAGAGGTGTGTCCATGCTGTTACTGTCTGAGCTGTTACCATTTAAAAAATATATATCTTTTATCCTCAAAACTTTATATTTTGGTAAGGGTATGACCAGTTTATTTGTATAAGCAATTTTATATCACTTGCCATCCTCATATTCTCTTTGAATTCAATTTTCAATATAATGTTAACAATTCTGATCGATTGTCCGTGCTATTACCTTTTTATGTCCTCCCTGTTACGTTTGTGTCCATTCTGTATTTTTTTAGGTTACCATCAAATGCCTTGATGTGCCATAATCTTGGATTTGGTTTACAATTACATCGTAATGCCAGTGTACAATATCAGAAGTTATATGAAATCATCACTTAAAAGCCCATTATATTTCGTAATGAATAAAATAAAAAATTTCATAAAATAGAAAAGATAAATATCATTGATAGAAAATGGCACATTTTGTGCAAAATTTGCTGTAAAATTAAACACTTTGAAAATGTCGAGCTAATAGTTGGCCAACATCATATTCCTGTCGGACACCCCCCCGAGACAAATTGCTGGATCTGGAAGATATGAGGAGTATGCAAATCAGGTAGTTTTGTAATAATTGTTTGCTCTTAAGTAAAATATTCTTTCTTAATTTTGCAATGTAATATTTCTGTCGTCAACGAAAATGTACAGATTGCCTCTCTCAACAAATCTGTCACACACACTTTGCTTTTCTATCCGGAGAATATACACAGCTTTTAGAAGAACTGAATAATGGGTTTTTAAGTGATTTAATGTTTTTAAATGTGTCAGATAGTGAATGAAATTTGAGTTTAATGTAGTTATTTTTTTACTGCGATGGACCCTATAATTAATAAGGTTTATAAAACAAGAGATTTGCCAAATTGAATTCCAATAATACCACTGGTAACTAAACGTAAGAAAGATAACTCTTAACGTTTCATATGATGATGTGCGTTATTTAATAGATATTTTCTCCCCTGCTTATCGCCATTTTCAAAACCTGACTATTTGTTGTGAATACATACATGTTGCAGAAGTTATTGAATTTAAGTTTAATTAAGAAAAAATGCCAGTGCTACAAGCGGAAGATTTGACATTAGTTGCAGTTGTGGCGATCCTGCATGCATTCCAGGCAGGTGAGTAGGGAATTACTCTTTATTCAGGTAATTCAATCCATGAATCAGTGTATTGACATTGTATTGAAATGTTTAAAATATGGTGACATACGATAACATAATATTTGTGTACAGGGTAGTTCAAGGTCTGGCTGGCCCGGTGTTAAGAGTACGTCTAAGGAGTGTGTTGTGCATGATCGTTTGATGTACATGAATTTGGTATAGCAGGTTTGCGTGCGTTTGTTTGTTTGTTTGTTGGGTTTAACGTCTCACCGACAGTATTTCAATCATATTGAGACTTGAGAGAGATAAGTGTAGCCATTCAACACGCCATAGACATGTGGAACGACACCACGCACAGTCACATTTAACTGACATCGGACCAGGGAGTGAGAGGTCGTGGGTTCGATCCCCGGTCGCGACATACCAAAGTCGTAGAAATGATACTGGTATAGCTCCCTTGCTTGGCGCTCAGCATATAAAGGTAGTTGCAGGACTGGTTGGCCTGGTGTCAGGATAATGTGACTGGGTGTGGTATCATGCCACATGTCTACGGCGTGATACTACAGATCTGTCTCAAGTGGACATCGTCTCCAAATGACTGAAATACTGTCGGTGGGACGTTAAACCTAAGAAACAAACAAACATACATCGGGCCAAACGGTCCTGGTTTAACGACTTTCGTATTTCTCGGCATGCGTGTGCAAGGGTGCGTGCGTGTGTGAAAGTATGTACGTATGCTGGAGTTGCGCTATGGTGCCTTCATGTACGATTAACATTTCAATGGTTGTATACGTCCCATACGAGTATGTGTTCACAAACACACACCCACACACACCTGACTAAATGATGTCTGAACATATACAGTATCGATGAGAGAACCTACCGTCCGACAATGTTTGTAGACGAATGATTGTTTAAAATTAATCCAATCTCCCCAGGGAAAGCAGCAACAGAGGTTGTTAAACAGAGACAGAAACACAAAGTGGAGCCACCAGAGACGAGTGGGCCCCCGGAACTGCTGAGGGCTCTTCGTGCACAGTAAGTCACTTTACAGAGTACATGTTTTCATCGTGTGTGTATTGTTTTTTGTAGTTGCTTCTGGAGTTTACCGTCGCTGCGACAGAGCGGCGGACCCGGAGTGCACTGGGACACCGGGGTTGAACCACTGACCTACTGCTACATGTATAGTCTGTTGGAATACTTCCTCACATGAGCCAGAGTAATGCCATAAGCTTAGATAAAAAATAAAATATAAAAGTAATGAAAAATCACAACACATACTGCAACCAAAACATTCTAATTAAAGGTACTACTTTCTGAATAATTTGATGAAGTCTTATGAACAAGATATAGGAACGAGTGTTGGTAAGTGACAGTGTTCTTGCTGTCCAATTCAGAGACAGAGAGAGAGAGAGTCAGAGTCAGAGTCATTGATAGTTTACGGATAATTGTCACTGAACTTTAATTTGGAAATGCCCTTAATCCAAGGGTGGTTAACAACCAAATCTGAAAGGAATTGAGGTAAAGCAGTGATCAGCAAATCATGAGCGCACTCTTTCTTTTGCATTTTAGTAAAATACTTAATTTATAAGATTTGTAAAAAAACAAAACATCCTTTTTTCCATACAGGAAAGTTCTGCTTCTTAACCTATAGCTCTGCAACGCTTTTCAATGTAACTGTTTGAATATTCTAGACTGAATTTGGCGCCGACACCTTTCCAACACAGGAACCGTGCCGCTTCCAATCAGATCAATCTACTCGAAACAACAAGATGACATTAGCAAGATCTAATTAACATAAGACTAAAGCTCTGCGCGTGCGATGGTTGGGAGAATTTTAAATTGTATTTGTTTTAAATCAACTTTCTGGCCATAACAATATTATCCAACTATATTAAAAATATTATTAACAAATATGCTGCAATTTAAGCTATAGGTTAAAACAGATATACCATGGATGTTTTTGCTGTTTTGTGCCGGTATCGTAAATGATACCATAGTCAGGTGACCTTTCGATTTGCCAACCTCACTCGACTTCGTCTCGCACAAACAGCAAAAAATCCATGGTATATCTATTACATATTGTCCACTAGTTTCCACTTCAGTTATTATTAGCCCTTAATAAAGACTTTATTTAAGGAAGCAGAACACATGCTAGAGCTCATATGCATACATGCAGTATGCTTCTATAAAACACCTGTCTATGCTACTTAAGTTCACATATGACTGAAATTCTGTTCACATATGACTGAAATACTGTTCACATATGACTAAAATACTGCCAGTGGGACGGTAACGCCCAGCAACCACACCTAACTAATGACCAGGTTTTCCCTCCTTTTATTAAATCAGAATTTAACCCTTTCCCTCATACAGGAAACCATGAAAAGACCTATGCGAACAACATAAAACCAGATCAGCCTGCGAGTAACTCAGGTTTTATGCTGTTCGCTGCTCCTCAGTGGTCTGGAAATGAGGACTTTATAATTAAATTTGGTAAGGCATAACTGTGGTTTTCTGCAGATCAGGCTTTATGTGGTACCTATTGAGGGCGTCAAAATGAGTCTATATGAGGGAAAGGGTTAAAATGATGATTATAACATTTTGGAGTGGCATGGACACGTATTTAATACTCGTGTTGATCTAAATATCTAGATGTTTAATATAGCAGATCTTTTCATTTGATAATAAATAGTGTAGAATTTGCCTTTATGAAAAAGATCTTTATCTTATTTTAATTTTGTTTCCATTTTCAGACAGAACTGTCTCGAGTTCAGTGCACCATTTCAGATAGTCCTGTGGATATCAGGGGTTTTCTGTCACCAAGGTAACAAAATTCGATCTTTTAAAATTCACTTTCTGTTCTTAATGGTAGAAATGAATAAAAACGCCGAAAACTCTCCATACAATCTTTTTTTTTCTCCAATATAATTATATTAATAGCAGAATTACACAATTCTTAGGCTATTAAAATTATATGCAACCGTGTTGCGTCATTTACAATGGTCTACTTTATCTTAAATGTATTTATTCTTCAGAAATGTATTATTCATGTTTTGGCCGCATATAATCCAAAAAGATATCAATACTTATGAAACAAATCATGCAGATAATATATCATACGAAACCATTTTGATATAAAAATAATCACATTTCTGAAAGAATTATAATAAATTTTTGTACAATAATTGTAATAAATTTGAATTAACGAAACTTGAATGTACACTTCCTTTGGCAACTTTAATCAATACAAAGTTTTAAATGAAATGCCTTATACTGTAAAATCATCGATTTTCGTTGACATTAAATTTCGTTGATTCCGAAGGGAATTTCCTGGGTACATTTATTCATGGATCTATGTTCTAGAAAACGCGAGGTCTATATAAGAGACGAGTTTTCGTGGGGATTGATATTCGTGGATAAAATCTCCATGAAATCGACGAAAATTAGTGTCCCACGAAAATTAATGATTTCACAGTATGTCCATATAGTCGTGCCTAACTCGTGGAATGTTTGAATTCTGACAGTGCCAGCCGCAGTCCTGGGTCTAATGTACCTGTACGGTCGACACCGCTACATTGAAGGTTACATACAGTCGGCTGAGAAAAGGTCAGATCTGGCAACAAGACATCTGTCTCTTAAGCTCAGACTCAAAACCTGTGACTGTCTTTGTAATGTCTAATGAAAGATTATTTATTATTAATTTTTTCTCAAACATTTCTGGAAAATTCATGGAATATGAGAGCATAATTTTTAAATAAATGACATAAAAGAAAATGAAATGAAAACATGAAATGATAGCAAAAATAACAACAACAACAAAACAACAACAACAACAAAACAACAACAACAAACAAACAAAACAAAAGTTGTCGGAACGACACATATATGCCAACCTATGCTCCCCCCACCCCCATCCCCAAAGTCAATACGGGTCATCTAATAGTCCGGACAATCACCATATGAAGTTTGAGGAATGTGAGCACAAGTGTTCTCCGGTTATTGATCGGGAATGATATTTACATTCGAGGTTAATGTGACCTTGACCTTTGACCAAGTGACTCCAAAATAATCAACAGGGGCCATCTACTAGTCATGACCAATCACCATATGAAGTTTGAGGAATGTGAGCCCAAGTGTTCTCCGGTTATTGATCGGGAATGATATTACCATTCGAGGTTACTGTGACCTTGACCTTTGACCAAGTGACCCCAAAATAAATAGGGGTCATCTACTAGTCATGACCAATCACCCTATGAAGTTTAAGGCATGTGGACCCAAGCGTTCTCCGGTTTGTGATCGGAAACGATTTTCACATTCGAGGTCACTGTGACCTTGACCTTTGACCAAGTGACCCCAAAATAAATAGGGGTCATCTACTAGTCATACCAATCACCCTATGAAGTTTAAGGAATGTGAGCCCAAGCATTCTCCAGTTTTTGATCAGAAACGAAGTGGTCTACTGACGGTCGGTCCGACTTACCGACAGAACAATGTACTCTTCGAAGGGGGGCATAACAGAAATAAACAGAAAATGAAACAAATAGAACATTTGTCATAATATTTAAAGATCGTGTTTACTTTCGTTAGTGTACATAGATATGATATTGTGCTCAAACAGCTGTTTCCGGCGCCGTTTACCCATTGCATATGTAACACGTTACATATAAATTTTAGGCCGAATTATATCACCCCGCGTCACGCGCGTGTATATTATACATGTATGCATAGTGTGTTGATCTCGAATTGAACAGCTGGATTAAGTGTGTTTAATTCATTATTCTTATAATGTTGAAAATATATACGTACACACGTTAAATCGCTATTTTCAGTTATTAGAAACTATTTTCTTCTTTCTTATTTAGATTTGTTTAGAAATCTTTAGATTTCTTCTTTACCTCTGATACCAATTTCACACCGATTTGATAAAACCCGTTTCTTTTGAGCGTACTTTTAAATCAAAACTGTAAAAATAAGGAATTACAGCAAATCAGAGTTCAGTATATCATTTGTCAGATATATAATTTACTAAATTTATTTTGTTGTGACTTTGACATCCGCCAGAGTGGACATCCGTTCTCACGCACCTGCATTAAAAATGATTGGGACTTCAAAATCTAAATGATCTCTTTCTTTTTGTTTCCTATGTTTTTGTGAAAAAAATTAAGCACAAATGAACACATTTTTAAAAAAAATGTTCCTGATAGGGAAGTATAAATGTCTATATACTTCTAAGTAATTGTTTAAAACTCTCTCATAGACGTCATCTCTCATCTGACATATATTTCATTTTTTTTCCCAGGATTCCCGGTTTCTGGGTGAGCATACGGGCACTTAAAGGCTTATCGGGTATTGCAGTTGCTGGGGTAACGAACACTTTGCTAAAACAGTTCGCAGGGATTGATGTGCCAAGGATGGTTCTCAATAGATATTACAGCTGATGACAAGTGCATTAATGGACAAATCCATGACCTTTTGAGTTGGGATAATTAACAAAGGACTGCATTTATATTTTTAAAAGAAACGAGGATATAACAGTAGTCCGCAATGTCCATTGTTTAGAGTGGTTATAAAATGACATTTATTGAACTGCAAATATTGAACAATGGACCGTACGTATTAACGAATGAACAGAATAATTAATTACCGAATGGTAATTAAGAGAGAGAGAGAGAGGAGAGAGAGAGAGTTTCAGGGAATTGTTATTTATTCTACGATCGTTAAACTAATTAAACACTATTGATCATTGATATTCGAGTTTTCTTTTTACTTAGCCTGGACAAATTTTATGTCGCTGTTGACATCGCACCCATCGTGAAGTTACGGGACAACCGCTTAAATCACACGGGCACCGGTGCATTTTTTTTTCTTTTTTGTCTTTGTTTACAGACATCAGAACATTCTAATAATCAGACACGTAAAAAGTAACATTCGCCCCTTATCTTAAAAATATATCAGTTTGTATTTTTCTGTTTGTTATCAAGTCAAGAATTTTTCATTCATACCTTTTTATGCAAAGAAAAATCATGAATGTATTTACTAAAATATGTACCGGTACTCCAGTATATTTCTAGATTCAAACATGTACACAGTATAGATAATGACAGTGAATATAACTGTACACTATGTCTAATGAAGCTCTACATTAAGCCGAATTATCATTTGATCGACACTCGAATAGTTTCACTTGTACAACAGAAATACATTAGATAATGTTTTTAAGTTTCTGATAACACATTTGTTTTATTTTTATCGCATCCTGAATACGGACACAATATTTGTAAAATTATATCAAATCAAATGCCAGTATTTCTATCTGCCTGTGTCAGGACCACACCCAGGTCTTCAACATCCGCCCCAATCTGGACCACGCAGTGGGAGTTAGCCCCACACAGGAACACCCCTCCCTGTCCGTCTATACAGACTTCATACCCGCTCTTCACTTGTTTACCTTTGTACCTGAACACTTCTGTCCCACTCCTGTCTTTACAGGCGAGTCCTCTGTTGTAGCCTGCTATTTAGATCCTCTCTCTGCTGATGGTCAGGTGATTGGTATTTGTAACCCTAAGCATTGCTTTCCCAGATTGTGTATTATTGATTGTCCACAGAAGTTTTTCCTGATAGTATGCATACACAAGCTCTTTCTCGCTGGACACAAACATCTCCTCATCACAACAACCCATACCAAATCATGTATGCTTCAGTTCGATTCTCCTTGTAAGTCATAATGTTACTGCCAGAAACAAACTGGATCTTCTTACTGGACCAAAGAGTCGCAGCCACCGCCTGCTGCCCTACTCAACACACTTCCCAGGGAGAACCAGGTAGGTCACAGTGGTCTATAACGGTGTAGGTAGAACTGTCAAGCTACTTCAGCTTCCTGTAAGTTTCGTCAGTCGTTAGAATTGAGTACATGTCTTCTGCCTGCGATCAGAATGAAACAAATGAACTTTATTGTGGTGGAAATTGACTATTTAAGTGTTGTATATTTTCGTCAAAATCCAATTGCTATGCTTTGATGCAATATTTGCAATAAAATAAGTTTAAACTAAAGAAACAAATGTGTTATCAGAAACTACCTATGTATCGGGTATCTATTGATATGCCACTCGCCCTTTGCGTCTATAAAGTTTTGTCCTCAAATTTCCAAGAGACCTTCGTCAATCAGAATTTTTTCTATGTCAGGATTGACTATGTAACATTTTTTTGCTTTCATCCGAATGTCTCGTTCCTTAGCAAATTTCTGGAAGGATTTCAGGAATCGTTGTCCCCTCTTCATGGAGATAAACAGTTGAGGGATATTTTCGTTCTCATACGATGGAATACTCAGCTGTGCAATACAAGAAATGGCCGTGTTTTCCAGGTGATCAAAACAATCCTGGTCCTCGTCCATCTCCTCTTGTTCTCCATGTACCAAACATTGATCTCTTCTCGGGCCGCCTCTTCAAGTGACTCAACTATTCAATGACCTTTCTCTTCTGCTGTCCTACCATCTCTAGATATTTCCTTTTCTCAGTCAGCAAATTCTCTCTGTCAAGCTTCGTTCTTTCTTCAGAAACCGCCAGTTCTTCTATTGTCCTCTTTAGACCGTCAATTGTGTTTTGCAGTTCTTTTTCTCGTAAAAGGTTGTCGATCTCGCCGGGAATAATCTTTACCTATTACAAGCTCTGAAATAACCCAAACACATCGGTTACATACATTTATATCCAGAAAAATCAATTACATTTCAGGCTTCTTGTGCCTAGTTAGTATATATTAAAGTAATTAGCTTACAGGACTGTTGTTGTTGCTGCTGCTGATGGTGTGAAGGTGGTCTTTCATTACCCATTAGACGAAAAATACGACAGAGTAGAGAACAAATAGTTTAAGTTGTTTTCCAATCGAAATGAAGAAATGTTTAAAATATACTATAGCATCAATCAATGTACTAGGATATGTTAGCTACATTTGGGCTCGCATATATGGTACAGGTGAACTCCTTAAATGATGTAATGTGATACATATGATTGTACGAGTATGTTATCAAAAAGTTACCAAATTCTTAATTTGAAAAGTAAGCCCCACCCCCTCTCTCTTTCTGTATTTGATTGTTCATTATGTGTATATTTATAAATACTTGTTTCAACGGTTCATTGACATTGTATGGTTATTAAACAAGAAGTAAATGAGGCGCGATGGATGACAGTGAATATAACTGCCTTAACATGAGTCTTAAGTGTGTATTTTATCATAATGGTTCACAGTGACGGTTCGTGCAAAACGAAGTAATTGTTGTTCAAAAAAATATATGTTATGTCCTTTCACAAAACACAATCCACATTTGCATTATACAATGGTCAGTCTACATTTTATGATACTCACATGACATTACATGTTGACCATTGGTAATAATATGATGGTTATTATGCATTCCATTTGTTTTTTTAATTGAGTGTTATGTGATTAGTACCACGATTTTCATGATGATCATTTATACATATGTATTATTTCATTTTAATATTATGTGATGCTATTTAGTGTTATATTATGATATTTTAGTGTCATATGATGATGTTTTAGTGTTATATGATGATAATTAGTATTAAATGGTGCTTGTTTAGTATTATATGATGCTATTTTAGTATAAGATGTTTTTATATTATGCTGATATAGAGTATAGGATGCTAGTCTTTTCTAATATTCTTTTCATTTTATGAAATAATATGCCTATTTGTTATTTCATGATGCCTTTCAACAATGATGTGATTGCCAAAGTTATTGCGTGTTCATAAATGGTTATTTTAAACTATCATTACACTGTGCTTTCACATACGCTGGTGCGATTTTGACATAACATCATTATACATGGTATGTAGTTCCTGGCTGCGAGTACCTGTTAAGGGAAAAGTCAGGACCGGGTACCACGCGGTATCAAGACGCGCTAAAAACCAAAAGAAACTTTCACCATGATAATAATGTTTTATTTTTATCTCACGTTTTTTTGTCATAGCAGTGATAAGACGCCATTTAATAAACGATGCCATTCTGGTTTGGCAGATTTTATTCCTCTATGAATGTTTATCAAAAGCTTGAGCTTTTCTGTTATAAGGTCCTATCATGTTTGTGTTGGTTTAAATTTCAATCGACAGCATTTCGGTCATTTGGGGACATTTGTCTACTTGAGACAGTGTTATTGCTGTCACTTTGCATAATAGACATGTGGCATGATACCATACCCAGTTACATTACCCTAACACCGGGTCAACTAGTTCTGGTTTGTTTTGTTAGTTTTCACGTCCCAAGGACAGTATTTCAGTTATTTTCAGACTATGTCTACATGTAACAGATATATTGCTGCCACACTTCTGCATGTATCACGCCGTAGACATGTGGCATGATACCGCACCCAGTCATATTATCCTGACACCGGGCCAACCTGTCCTGGAACTACCCTTATATGCTGAGCGCCAACTAGTTCTTGAATTACCCTTATATGCTGAGCGCCAACTAGTCCTTGAATTACCCTTATATGTTGAGCGCCAACTAGTCCTTGAATTACCCTTATATGCTGAGCGCCAACTAGTCCTTGAATTACCCTTATGTGCTAAGCGCCAACTAGTCCTTGAATTACCCTTATATGCTGAGCGCCAACTAGTCCTTGAATTACCCTTATATGCTGAGCGCCAACTAGTCCTCGAATTACCCTTATATGCTGAGCGCCAACTAGTCCTTGAATACCCTCCCTTATATGCTGAGCGCCAACTAGTCCTCGAATACCCTTATATGCTGAGCGCCAACTAGTCCTTGAATTACCCTTATATGCTGAGCGCCAACTAGTCCTTGAATTACCCTTATATGCTGAGCGCCAACTAGTCCTTGAATTACCCTTATATGCTGAGCGCCAACTAGTCCTTGAATTACCCTTATATGCTGAGGGCCAACTAGTCCTTGAATTACCCTTATATGCTGAGCGCCAAATAGTCCTTGAATTACCCTTATATGCTGAGCGCCAACTAGTCCTTGAATTACCCTTATATGCTGAGCGCCAACTAGTCCTTGAATTACCCTTATATGCTGAGCGCCAACTAGTCCTTGAATTACCCTTATATGCTGAGCGACAAGTAAGGGAGTAAAACCCGTACCACTTTTACGACGTTGGTATTGTTGATAATACACGCTTTTTAAAACACATAAATTATATGCGTGTCTATGCATCTTAAAAATATTGTCTTCTGTTTAAGTTGAAATTTAGTCTGGTATCCCTGAACAATAAACAAAATCCAATAGAAGCGATACTTAGATACCTCAGTACTTCAGGGTTTTTTTGGTTTTTTTTTATTTAAATTTTTTTTTACATGTAGTGAGTGTTTTGCGATTTTTAATTACACGTCGTGTATATTGAAATGCACAAAACGTTTCATTAGTATGCATCGTTCTTTAAACATGCATTAAATAGGTTTAAATAACACATTGTACTCAAACTTCTATAAATAATAAAGGGAAGTACGTAATGCCAAAATACATGGACAAAACATTCTGGCAACCAAGCATCGTATAATAAGGAATGAAATATAAATAATAGTGATATGTACATAATATTACGATATTTGAACACCAAGTAACGGCACAATAGCCCCATATAACGACCTTTCTGACAGCATAAAGAGACAAACGCACATTGCATAATGACAAGTTGGCATGTTGTAATGGAAAATAACACCACATTGTATTTTGTTTGCATAATAAAATGTCAAACACACATCGTTTAATGAGTTTGCCTATGTTAAGACAGGTATGGCATTCCATATTAGACCGTGTTAATAATTTTGTGGCATTGGAACGTTTCAATACAATGACTATGTTACCAGTCACAGAAATTACTCTTCCCCATTTCAGGTAGTTGTCTTTAATTTTTTGTCTAAAAGGAGAAATTGTTTCACTACAAACCGTACATTGAAAATGTACCCCTTTTTAATGAGCAGAGATCAAGTTCCATATTTTGTTTTCAGTCTTATCACAAAGTAGTGATACTTTTCATATTTATTTAAATACTATTGCATTATGGAAGTTCAAAATAAATCAGAAGTCTGTTAAAAGTCGATGCTGGAAATAACGTGTTTAATTACCTTAACAAAAAGTAAATGCGCAAGCGAGTAAATCGCAATCCACTTAGAGGTATTTTGAACCATCACTGGCTTGAAATTTGCCAGGTAGCTAATATAGTTAATGCCATCTACACATCTACAGCCCGGTAAGATAATTTGGATAATTAACACCAGGGTTTGCGAGTTCGTTTCCAGGCT
>CM037784.1:64501830-64551830 GCA_021229015.1 Solen grandis
GAGAAACTTCTTTTTATGTATTTTTTAATATCTTTGCAATATTAAATATATATGTAAATATTTATATTTTTGTAATATTGAACATCAGTTTATCAATCTTAAGTACATGTGCATGTAAAATGAATGAAAAATATACCATACATTAATGAAATAAGGAATGTTTGTTGTTTAAGATTTACTTCCTTTTGATTTAGATACACAATGTCATATAAATGATACTCGCATAAACCTTATAGAAAGTGACGATATGGTTATTGCTAGCAGCCTAATGTTACAAATGGCGTGTTAATCTTTTCTTTTCACGACCGTGTTTACGGTTTATAACATTGGATTCATAGTCATCGCTTGAGAGTTGGATCCTCGTTGATTAAATTTACACTGATGAACAAAAGAAATGCGATATCATCACATTTAAAACCCCGTTCTCTAAGAGCTAGCAGCGCTTGATAAGATTTTCGATCTAGTAGATACAACGTTCTTGTAACCAATTTGCATATAGGTCAAGTAATTTTCCGAAAATATTTTGTTTAAATAATTTAATCATTCCTATTCTTTTTTGCAAAAATACAAATTTATTACAAGATTACATGTCCGTCGATATACTTTTGGATTCATCTCTTCAACAATGTTTTTATGGTGTATCATCCAATACTATTAAAAATCAAATAATATCAATAAATTGATAGAAAATAAAAAAAATGGGGTCTTACTTTCGTTTTCACCTACCTGTGTTCCATGATGGCACACATGCTACAAAGAACTTCATCGTGATTCCTACACCAGTGTTCCATCAGCTTCTGACCATGCCGTTGGCATCTTTCCGTCGGCTCTACGTTCCAAAATCCGGCGGCCGACGGTTCGACCACAGTATGATCCTCCAAGAAATCTTTGTGAAGATCCAAACAGGAAGTACACAGGTACTTGTGACACTCCTGGCAAAACTTTACAGCTTCAGTGGCCCGGTTTTTCTTAATACATATCGAGCAGGTGTATTCGATCATTAATTCAGATGTCTTCAGTCCTCTAGATGCGCCACTTGCCATGTTTGTGTTTTAAGCCCAATTGACAACATCTCATGCAACGTTTGATATATCAAGGGAAGCAACTGGCCGAAACGCTTCTCAAATAATTTCTATAACATTATCCTTCATAACAAATTGCATGTGTGTGGGTGTGTGTGTGTGTGTGTGTGACTTGACTTGACTATTTGAATTTACCGTCGCTTCGACAGTATTTCAGTCATATAGCGACGTCAAGCTGATTACGGGTGGAGGAAAACCCAAAATGCAGGGAGGCATCCGGGTAGAACCACCGACCTACCACAAGCCAGCTGGAAGGCTTCCTCACATGAAAATCCAAATGACCCTACCGGGATTCGAACCCACGCGGTGAGGGGCTGAGTAAGTGTTAAAGTCAGCGACTTTACCCTCTTGGCCACGGAGGCCCCTGTGTGTGTGTGTGTGTGTGTGTGTTAAAGAGAGAGAGAGAGCTGCAGTTTGAAAACGTTTATTTCTGCCAATTTTGATAACATAATCGGATAAATAAATCAATAAATCAAATATGTTCTTTCTAAAGACATTTAATGCAGCCTAGCTGACATTCACTTTACATCTTGTAAAAAAAAACAAAAAAAACAAACAACAACAACAACAACAACAAACAACAACAAAAAAAACACAAAAAAAAACACCTCTTTTTCAATTATGTCTCTTTAAAAAATATTCATAAGCAGATGAAATTGTTTATAATCGCAGACCTGTAACAAACATCATACAACATGAATGCAACACTATGGATTATTCCTTAAATAAATACCTCAATGTACCGACCTCCTGCATTATCTATTCAATATTACAAAGTTAAGGATACTTCATCTTTCAAGCTTTTACATGAGCTTGCTCCCTTGCTTAGCTCTCAGTTTATAAATGTAGCTCCAGGACTGGTCGGCCAAATGTCAGAAAAATGTGTCTGATGTGGTATCATGCAACATCTCTACGGCGTGAAATTGCAGTGTGGCAGCACTTTACCTATCTCATATTGAAACAATTCTCCAAATTCAATTTACCTTTGGAATCAATATCCGTATATAAACGTTTATAGTGATATATAATCCTTTTCGATACTCTTTATTCCATATATAATCCTTTTTGACACTCTTATTCCATATTTATTGTTTATTTTCAAACGCCCTTGCAATGAAAAAGTCCTACTTCATGTATATCATGAATTAAGCATACGAGGGTTTATCCCAAAATACGTAGACTTTCTAAATATCTTTTTACCGTTAGCTTCAGTCAAAATGATTTTTTCGTATAATGAAAAAGAGTTCCAGTATATAAAACCCACTAATTGAATATCTCTCTCAGGCACTCTAATCATCAATTTAAAGCTCAGTGCGGGCTTAGTGAAATATAAAGCGGGAATAATACTAGAAGAAAAAGGAAAAAAAAAACATATGTAAGGCTTTCCTCTGAATTATTGGGGAAAAAATCTAAGAAACAACATAAAACAAAACAAATATACGAACAGGAAAATACATAGAAATATTACTGGTTCTCTATTCAGAGCAAATATATGGAGGATGAATATTTGTTACAGAGGAATTTCATTTTTGATTCATCAATTAAGGAAGAAAATATTGATATACCCCCTCACGAGTTGATTAACTGTGATATTCCACTGACACCAACACTTTTTTCTTTTTATTTTATACTTTAGTGCCATGCTTTACACTTTGTAATTGAGTTCATTATAAGTTTTACCAAAGAGCCCGTCACCGCTGTGGGTTCGAATCCCAGTAGGGACTTCGGGTTTTTCATGTGAGGAAGCCTTCCAGCTGGCTTGCGGTAGGTCGGTGGTTCTACCCGGGTACCTCTGTGTATTCGGGGTCTCCCTCCACTTGTAATTAGCTGGACGTCGCTATATATGATTGAAATACTATTGCAGCGACGGTGAACCCCAATACAACTACAACTTTACCAAAGTCATGAAGTCGGACTTATAAATCGATATTTGGTCCAACAAAACTGTCAAATAAATGAATACGAAGCGATTGGGTAATCAAAATCTTCTTTAAGCATTTCTCGCGGAATGTTCATTTCAGCGCAGAAATCAATTGAAATGGCGTGAACAAATATTAAAAATTAACATCTGAAAAGTTATACAATCTCGTTACAAAACATTGAAAATAATAAAAATGGAAATATTCAATGTTTGAATAAGAAAATATTACCATTTCTAATTCACACATACTCCCTATAATCCAACGAAAACATAAAATGTATACAATTGCTTTATGACATGATTTAGAAAAAAACAAAAAAACACTTGCGATATCAATTAGATATAGTATTAAGCCGTTACATGATTATTTAATACAATTGCTAAACATTACATTTTTAACAGTTTAACAATTTATTTCGTAAATACATATCAGCAACATGCTCGTGAGTATTACATAACTGAAAGCATGTTATGCACATAAAATCATGGCAAAACATATGTATATCAATGGTCAAAGATCAGTTATATTATTCTAGCACGAAATACTTGTAATGTAAGTATACATATATAGCCACTTTAACTCATATCATAATCTTATCATGAGTGCAAATAAGAATAACCATAATAGTACAAAGACACATGAATATATAATTGAAACTTTATTACACATTTTAATTAATTATAACCTACATATACCCCTATTAATATAAACAACATACATACATACATATACTCATTACCTACATACATACATACATACATACATACATACACATATATGTACATATACATACATAAATATACATATATGTACACACATATACAAAAAATATACAAAAAAATTTACCTAAAACATACATATATGTTTGTGAGGAGTAGGAGGCGAACAAATACATATAATTATATACTTAAATATTAAAAATATTTACTATTATGTATTAAAAATTTTTTTAAATTTTTCGTTATCAGATGATATAAGATCTACAAATTTGGGAATGTTTGGTCTTTTCCAAAAGTATGAATTAATGTATTTTTTTTTCTTAAATCATAGTATACAGGACATTTTAACAAGAAATGAAACTCATCTTCCAAACAATAACAGGATTGGCATTTTCTTTCAATTAAAGGGACTGCTGGTTAATGCCATCTGCCAGCTTCTATTTCTAATTTATGTGATAATACTCTTAGTCTACATGAATCTTTGAATTTTCAATATAACATAATTTAAATAAGGTTGAAATCTGAAGTCAGCATATAACATATATGATTTAGCACGAGATGACTCACTAATTTCCGATGACCAATTTTGAATAAAGACATCTTAAACTCTCTGACTAAATATATGAAAAAATATATCAACAATAAACCAACTCATTGATGCAACCATACTTCATAAAAGCCTAAACACTGTAGCAAATTTTTAACAGATTTTACCCAGGAACTTTTTCCATGTTTAATTTCTAAATCATTACACATCATACCATACACAACTTTGATATATTTAATATTATATGACTGCACCACTTTCAACCAATACTTAACAACAGTTATTGCTCTTCTGGATTTTAAAGACATTTACCTAATTCTCCATACATGAAATTATTTTGAGTTTGCTTTCTAACCCCAAGTAAGTTCTTACAAAAATTCATATGTACCTTCTCCATTTTGTACTTTGATTCAAACCCCAAAGTTCTGACCCATAACTTAAAATTGGATATATCAATTTATCAAACAGGTCAAGACCATGTTTTACATAAATACCTGGAAATTTGATTAAATCAGACTGTAACTTATACATAGCATTTAGTGCTTGACCTGCTAACATTTCATAAGTTGCATTAAAAGAGCCCCCTGCTGTAAAAACAACTCCCAAATACTTGAATTTCTCAACAACTTCTATAGCGTTTCCTTTATATCTAAAAATAACATTTTGACCTAATTGCCCCCCCCCCCCCCTTTCTGAAAATCGTTATTTTTGTTTTGTTTGTATTTACACTTAATATCAACTTTTCCCAATACTCTTCTAATAATACTAACCCTTTCTGTAAACCCCTATCCGTGTCAAGCAATATCACAAGTCATCTGCATAAAGTAATAAGAACATTTTCAAAATGCCCCTTTATAACCATTTAATATGAAATAATCTTCTATATCATTTAGATACATCGAAAATAAAAACGGTGATAACGACTCGCCTTGTTGAATCCCTAAATGGCATGAAAAATCTTCACTAATCATATCATCGTATTTAACCTTTGATTTATTATTATAATACATAGACTTTATAATATCTAACATCTTACCCCTGACCCAAAGTTTAATAAGTTTATACCACAATATATATCTAACTATAAAATCAAATGCCTTAGTAAAATCAACAAATGCGCAATATAACTTCTTATTGTCATTTAACAAATGCTATGTAATACAAAAATGTTATCAACTGTTCCCATATGTTTTCTAAACCCAGCTTGTGCTTCTATATATATATGATAATTTCCTGTTTGTTAATCTACTGTTCAAAATATTTGTAAATAATTTTCCAAAACAACTTAACAATGTTATCCCCTATAATTACTTGCCTCATTAATGTCACTTTTTTATGTAACGGTACAATAAAACCACAGTCCAATCAGCTGGAAAATATTTCAAATCAAACAATTTATTAAAAAGCATGATTAAAACATTGACAAATTTACTTGAATCAGATCCATATTTAAACAACTCATTTAATAAAAAATCATGCCCAGCTGACTTACCTGAACTTAATCTTTTACAAAATTTAATTATTTCATTCCCTGTAAAAGGAATATTTAACTCTGAAAACATAACTTGTAGTTCACCATCTAAATACCTTTCATTAAAATATAAAATATCCTCATCAGGCTGAAAAAAGTTGAATCTGAATCATAATTAGACTGAAAATAAACCAGAAAATTATCAGGTACAAGTCAACACAAGTTTATTTCCATTAACAGAACCTTTCAACATTTTCCAATATAATTTTGCATTTA
Source organism: Solen grandis (assembly GCA_021229015.1). Lineage (NCBI taxonomy): Eukaryota > Metazoa > Mollusca > Bivalvia > Adapedonta > Solenidae > Solen > Solen grandis. Next base: position 64,507,848 of record CM037784.1, read on the forward strand.
CAAATTTAACTGTTTCCAACTTATTAGTTTGATCCCTATCATAAAAAAAATCTTTCTCCTAACAGTTTTTTTATAATCACTTATAGCCTGAACCATAGTAATTCTATTTTCCTCACATTTGTTATTTCTATAGGCATTTAAGCATATATAATAATTGTTCTTTAGTTGATTACATTCTTGTCAAAATAAAATGATTTTTCCCTATGATTTGTTTCAGTTTCCACTTTATTATTCTTGATATTAGTGTTTTTAACATACATCATCTATAATTTAACAAAAAGAGTGCAAATCATTAATCTAAGTCTGTGCTACTAACTGATTTATCTTTCTCAGTCTAATCTCTGAGTTACACTTTCACTCTCAAGTACACTTAAATACACACTTTGCTTATGACTTTTCCACTTGCAAGATAATGGTACTCTGTTTACACCAACATTTTCATTTATCTTTTTTTCATTATCACTGCATAATGATCTTTTATCAAAATAATAATGCAATGGTCCGACATAATATTTGGGTCATTTACAATAAAACTCTCAATATAGCTAAAAATATTTCTCCTACACAATATCAAATCTATGACACTACTACCTTGCACATTAACACAAGTATATTTACCTATATCACTATCACTCCCAATTCTACCATTTAATATCCAAACCTTTTTAAAATTTTTTTTTTCATTCTTTTTTTTTCCTATTCAAAACATCATCTTGAACATAATCATCTGGAAGTAAACCATGTACACTTGAAGACAATTCATCATTTTCTACATAACCTGCTAATTCCTCCACCCATGAGTTAAAATCCCCTGTAATTATAAAGTGACAATTATTTTCATTTGCATATAAGTTTTCAAACTGCTGCATATCTTCAGTGATTAAATCATAAATATTCTTACTTAATTGTAACTCTCTACTACTACCCTGTGTCACATTATATGCCAAACATAAAAATAAGTCACTATCAAGATTAAATGCTTCTCCACATTATACAGTCCTCTGTTGTTTTAACAAATTCTACACAACCTTTCACCTGTCATTATATTAATAATGATACCCCCACTATCTCTCTTAGCTTTCCATGCTTTATTTTTCTATTTAGTGAATAAGCATGAAATCCTCGCATATCATACTCAAATTGATCATTTAACCATATTTCTGTAAATAATAAGATCACTTTCTTTAAAAAGAGTATTCATTTCATCAGAACATAAATTATTATACATACAGTTTTAGAATATTCTAGCATTTTGTTCGAGAAAATTGTGACTATCAGACAATCATGCCATATTATAACAATCATACACCAGTATTTCATTGCTTCTTTGGTTCGTAATGACAAGCCTCTTTTTCCGATGATCGCACCACACAGATACAGGTTTCTTCAGGCCATCAGCCTCGGTCAGGACAACACCCAACTCTTACCATCTGGCCCTAACTGAACAACATTGTGGGACTTATACCCACACAGAAACACTCCACCGTGTCCGTCTGTACAAACACTATACCCTCCTTCGACTTGTGTACCCCTGTATCTAAACAGTTCTGTCCCATTCCGATCTGTACAAATAAGTCCTCTGTCCCAGTCCGCTATGTAGAGTCTATCTCCACTGACGGCCAAGTGTTTGGTGTTTGTGAACATGCCCGCATTACAGATTTTTCTCTTTCGTATCCCCGACAGGTTATATACATGTACATTCTTACCTGCATCAGAAACAAACAACTCACCACTACTGTAAGCTATTCCGGTGCAGTCACATTCCACCGAAAAACTTTTTGTAAGAACCATATTGAAAACGACTGAGACAAACTGTATCTTACCACCCTTAAGACTCACGGCCACTTCCTTCTGACCAATACAACACGCCGCTCTGGGAACATTGGGCAGAATACAGATGTCTGTAACAGAGTAAGTAGAGCTGTCAACCCGCTTCAGCAATATGTCATTATTATCTATCATCAGAATGGAACCATCGTCTAGCTGACACATGTTGGTTATGCTACAGATTGTGGAATCCGGGGCTACTTTTACAATGCTCATCATCATGTCTGCATTCTTATACAGGTGTTTCCTCCTGAAACGACCCGAGAGACCGAAGACTGGCCAAATATTCATCTGTGTCACGATTTATTTCATACTTTCTGTTTTGTTTCATTTGCAATTCTCTTCCGTCAGTGCACCTCATGGCTTGTTTTAATACTTTCTGTCCCATTTTCACGGATATAAACATCTGGAGTTTATTCTCATGCTGTGTTTCCAGCTGTTGAAGACATGTCATTGTGTCTCTTTCCAGCTGATCACAGCCAGTCTGGTCCTCGTCCATCTTGCTCTTGTTCTCGATGTACCAAACATTGATCTCTTCAATAGCCCCCTCTTCAAGTAACTCAGCTTTCTTAATGATCTTCCTCTTCTGTTGTCCTACTTTATCTAGATATTTCTTTTTCTCATTCATCAGGTTTTTCCCTGCCAGACTCCGTTCATTCTTCAGTGACGCCAGTCGTTTTCTTGTTCTCTTCAGATCGTCTATGGTCTCTTGTAGCTCAGCTGCTTTCAACAGGTCGCAAGAATCTCCGTGAATAAACTTGACGTCTTCACATGTTCTGAAATAAAACAAGAGAACCGTATATCTAAGCAACATTAACCCAAAATAAGACGAAATTTATTGAAGATTGAATTCTCCAAATAAGACTGATAATTACAAAATATGACCAGTACCATCCACGAAATACTTCATTGCAAAGGAGAGGACTTTCCATCATCTTTAAAAAGAGCAAAATATCGTAACTCCTCATTTCCCAAAGATCATATTTTACGAGAATTGTATAAATTTTTGTAAGATGCAATGAAAAACAGGACGAATTTTAAAATCGTTCTACATAATAAGAGCACCGCATGCTGACGCCAACGCTTGTTTGTTTATTTTTAAATGGGGAAATGAATAAGGTGAAAACAGACTCAAGAGTTACGGCCCATGATGAGAATGTAGCCCTTGTGATAGTAAACAAGTATGTTAAGCTTGATGATAGAAGCTTTGATGACGCAAACGCAGACGACGACGACGATACCGGAGTAATGACAATATTTCATTTTTTTTGTTGAAAAACAAGCAAGCTAAAAAGCCCAACTTCCATGGGACCTCCTCTTTAAAGGCATTTTATGAAAAAGATGAAACAATAGCTAGAGAAGCGTCTTGTATGTCTATGTATACTATAACAGTAAATAAGTAAAGATTTTTCTTTTTAGAATTCCTCATTTTTTCCTCTTTTATGTTAGTTGATGTAGATATAAACTCTGTCAGAGTGAAGATGTAACTTTGAAGAAGTCATCATGATTTCGACTTCTCTGTATCATGGTTAAGGGCCAAATCAAACTAATGATTTATTTTATTGTTTCTTGCAATAGAAATCAGACTTGTCAGTGATCACCCATGTCAAGTTTCGCCTTCATAGAAAAGATGTTATCTGAATCTGGACGGAGGAAGTAGGACACAGGTAGATAGCATATCAACATTTTACGTGCATGTTGTGCTCAAGTGGGCCGCATCACTTACATATTAGATTTACAACAATACACATGAAGTGTTAGTGTGTTTAAATTGAATTCAAATAAAACATCAGTTTTAATATACATGTTCATGTATATACGTACACTTTGATTTTATTTGCACACGCGCGCGCGTGTGTAGCGATTACGTATAGAATAGATCGAGAATATTTAAACATTTCTATAGACAAAAGAAGACCAAAGCGAGCGTAGGCTTCTAGTGTCTGAAGAAATGTCTTAATATATTCTATCCTACTTAGAAGTTTCCCGTTTCAACCTTAATCTATTGCACTGAATCCGGGACACAATATTCATTCTCTGTCAATCAAATGTTTTTGTTTTTTTTCAACTGGGCGGCAGGTTGGAAAATGAGATGTTAGACATGTTAGAATTGGACGATTATATTCTGTGCATACAATTAAGGGAGTTTCATGTTACATCAACGCCTGTGTGTTCAATTACAATCGATAGTAGAGAAACGTCTCCGCATTTCGATAAAATGGACCAAACCTGAATGTAAGTTTCACAATGCTATAATCATCCTTTACTGCTTGGACATCACAAGTGAGGTGGATGGCAGCAAATTTGAATTAATATTTAATGTCGATTTGATCAAGATGTTTCAACATAAATAATTTAACGGGGAATTTACTTATGTTACTTAGCAAACCGTAGATATTACGACTCGATTGATAACATTTCCTCCGTTTGTTATTCAAGTGAACATATAAGGAGCGTCTTGGGGTGGTAAAACGTTTGGTCCTGAACCACGGGTTGTCGGTTTGAATCCCGTAGGAGGCGATATTCCTGTCTGTAGCTTTCACAACGTTTGACAGCTTAAATTATTTTTGTAGAAAAAAAAAAAAAACGGGTGTGCATGAAAGAAAATATGAGAGTTATTTCAAAGGAGAGAGAGAGGAGAGAGAGAGAGAGGTGAAAGACAAGAGGAAAGAAAAAGTAATATGATTAGCCTGGATTTTACTGTCTGTATATGATAACAATTGTAATATCATTTTAGCCGCAAAGGAAAAATGCAGCTCAGACAAACGGTTAAACAGAACCGAGTTAGTTTTTACGTCACCAAAAAGCAACGCCCTGAAGGCGGGGTTTGTTGCACATGCACACATAAAACATCATTCTATTTTGTACATTTAAGATAGAAAATAGAAAGGTGTTCTACTGTAATAAGTCGTGGATAAATCAGAATTTTCAGAGCTTCTGATTGGCCCATATTTAGGGTAACTTCTAAATTTTGTATCAAACTGTTCTCGTTTTATGTTTGTTTGTTTGGTTAAGGTCCGACCGACATTATTTCAGTCATTTGGAGACACCGTAGACAGATAGCATGATACCACATCCAGTCACATTATCCTGACACCGGGCCAACTAGTCTTGGAACTACCCTTAGCACCAAGCATGGGGACTATACCCGTATCATTATTACGCATTTGGTATGTCGCGGTCGAGGATCGAACCCACAACCTCCTGCTTCCGGTCCCGCACCGGAGGCGGACGCTTAAACCACAAGGCAACCGAGACTAGTCAATTTAAGGATTTGTTTAAGTAAACATATGAATATAGATGTTATCGTTTATGTACGTGTTTGAATATGTGGAAAAAATACATAGAGCGTATGGTAGCTATCATGAGAGGGATTAAGTGCGAGTAATATAACACTTTGTTTTCTCTCAATTTGAAGCTTAATAATTTGAATCACATTTTAACGTACTGTATATTTTATCAGCAAACAAAAGATAGGTCATTAAAGATTTCTATTTTTATCCATTACTTTCACATACCTGTGTTCATTGAAGGCACAGATGCTACATAGCACCTCATCGTGATTCTTACACCACATTTCCACCTGCTTCTGATTATGTTGTCGGCATTTCACCGTCGACATGACAACCACACTACCAGTCACCGACGGTTCCACCAAGACATGATTCTCCATATAATCATTGTGTTGCTCCAAACAGGGAGTGCACAGATTCTTGTGACACTCGAGGCAATACTTTACAGCCTTTCTGTTCCGATTCCTTTTACGACAAACTGAGCAAGTGTTGTCAAACGCTTCGTCTGATGAAGATGCCGCCATGTTTGCTACTTATCGAATCCACCCTCTTCTGTCTATTGCCAAAGTCCAAACTATAGATAAACAAGATCAGGGAAATGACGTATGTGACGTTAAAATGTTTGCATGTTACACACAGCGTTTTAGGATTTCAGTGTTTTTATGCTCACCGAAGGTGACGCATATAGTCGCCGCTTCGTCCGTCCGTCCGTTCGTCCGTCTCACTTTCCTTGTCCGGACTATTTCTCAGGAACTAACAGCTTGAATTCAACGAAACTTTATGGGAAGCTTTATTACCAAGAGGAGATGCGCATATTATCAGCATGACCCGATTCCTAAATTTTTCACAGAGTTAAGGCCCCTTGACTTTTTGGCCTATAGTTCATATTGCATGATTCTTGTCCGGGCTATTTCTCCAGAACTAATGGCTTGAATTCAACGAAACTTTATGGGAAGCTTTATTACCAAGAGGAGATGCGCATATCGTCAGCGTGACCTGGTTCCTAAATTTTTCAAAGAGTTATGGCCCCTTGACTTTTCGGCCTATAGTACATATTGCATGATTCTTGTCCGGGCTATTTCTCAGGAACTAATGGCTTGAATTTAACGAAACTTTATGGGAAGCTTTATTACCAAGAGGAGATGCGCATATTATCAGCATGACCCGATTCCTAAATTTTTCACAGAGTTAAGGCCCCTTGACTTTTTGGCCTATAGTTCATATTGCATGATTCTTGTCCGGGCTATTTCTCCGAACTAATGGCTTGAATTCAACAAACTTTATGGGAAGCTTTATTACCAAGAGGAGATGCGCATATCGTCAGCTGACCTGGTTCCTCAATTTTTCACAGAGTTATGGCCCATTGACTTTTCAGCCTATAGTACATATTGCATGATTCTTGTCCGGGCTATTTCTCCGGAACTAATGGCTTGAATTCAACAAAACTTTATGGGAAGCTTTATTACCAAGAGGAGATGCGCATATCGTCAGCATGACCCGATTCCTAAATTTTTCAAAGAGTTAAGACCCCTTGACTTTTTGGCCTATAGTACATATTGCATGATTCTTGTCCGGGCTATTTCTCAGGAACTAATGGCTTGAATTCAACAAAACTTTATGGGAAGCTTTATCACCAAGAGTAGATACGCATATCGTCGACGTGACCTTGTTCCTCAATTTTTAAGAGAGTTATGGCCCCTACTACCATGTTGTTGACTAATATTCATGTCATTTGCCTAATTTAACAGGAGATATCATTTAAACAAAACCCCACAAAATTCAATATGCTAGTAATGTCAATCATAATCATGTCAGCTAATTGTTGTTTAGGCCATTATACACTATTTCAAATATCCAGTCATATGTCAAGAGTGTTGGTTAACCTCTTTGATATGAGCACACATTGAAATGTATGACTTAATTTTTAGTAGTATAAAAACTTAAAAAAATCAATGAAAGATCTGATGAGTAACACATATTATCATATTAAATAATAAACTGTTACTAAGTCTCCAAATTAGAGTTGGTAAAACATCTCATCTGATGAGGAGATTAGATATGATTTAGGAATGGGGATTTCAACATATCCTCCCACCCATTGACCAAGGCCTTATTGGTAACAATGACGTTCTTCGGGGAGCATCTGTCAGTTCTACTGACTTTCTTGTTTTTTTAAACAAAAGACTGATAGTGCCGAGAGCAGCCGGTAAAAATAGTTGCATGATGCAACATTTTTCATTTGAATGTAGAGACCACCGACCTCTTCATAACGTATTCATTTTTAGTCCATATATTGATATAGATGTCAATTCAAACACCATTGCCAGCATTAAATGCACCATCAATAATTTCAGATGTTGCACGGTGAAAATCAGTGATTCACGTGCGATTTGTGTTATTTGTCTATCAGTTAATTTTGAATTACTAAGGGCTATCAAAGTGTTGCAGTTTACGCCTGTACATACATGCATTGTGTGATTTTAAAACTTACATGACCATGGCAACGGTTGTTTGTTTTTTGTTATTCCTACCTGTCGATCAATGTCTAGCTGTCCCGCTGCCTGTCTTTATACTTACATCAGAGCATTTGTCGATATTAAAGTTAAATTGAAATTTCTCGTTTTGCCTGGCGTGATCTATTTTAAAGTCATTTGTGTTACTCAAAAAAGGTACAACCGTTGTTGTAACGTCGCTGCGACAGTATATAGTCATACAGCGACGTCCAGCTAATTACAGCTGGAGGAAGACCCAGAGTTCATAGAGGCATCCGGGAAAGAATACTTGAAAAAGCAATGTAAAAAGCCTGCTTGAATGCATCAGTGAATGTAAACAGGTAAAAGTATAATTTTCGATTTTAATACATTTTATTGATTTACATTCGTTACCAAAGTTCAGTAGTTACCCCATTCATAAAAGGATTGATATAATCGAGAATCTTATCAATATATTTTTTGTTACAAAGGATCAAACATATTCCGTTTTGGAAGTTTCGACTTGACCCTCTTCTTTCATAATAAACACTGTCATGTCAACGAAAAATCAAGGTTAATCAGCATGACATATTATTTCTCAAAATATTTATATTTCTTAAAACGTTTATAGCGATTTTAAGGTAATGTCCCTGTAATGGTTCCCTTTGTCTTGGGCCACATACTTATCCTCTACCAAGATAAACAAGGTACCCCAATGAAACATTAGGAAACCTTGGTTATCTCCGTGAAAGGCCATAAGGTCCAAAATGTAATGGAACCATTACAGGGACCTACATTCTAATAAATTTTACTTCTGTTAGTACCATCATGCTACTCGCATGCTTACTGAACTTTATTTTTCGATTTTATTTTTCTCGAAATAAAAGATTTGCGACTGAGCCTTTCTCTGCCATTAAAAACTTCGTGAAAATTAAATGTGTTGTAATGTCACCAAGAGTTACATTTGTTTTTACATTGAATTTAAAGTAATTTCGAAATGCAGATTTTATTGGTAGCGTTTCATTGCAATACAATTTTGAACTTAATGAAGTAAGGTCATGATCTTTTTATGTATGCAAGGCATGAATGGAACCTTACTCCGGATCATTATGAACAAATAAAAGTGCTCAAAGTACTAAGATACTGCCGCCTGGGTGATCGTGAAACATAGTAGTGTGATGATTTTTTCTTTTTGTTGATTTAATCATATTGCGTTTAGTTTCAGAACATTCTTGTTTACTTAATTTAACTTTATTTTCAATCATTTTTTTAAATTATCTTAATTATTTTGAGTACGTTTTCATGTTTAAAACATACTGAGAAAAGATAATCTGATTTTTGATAAATAAATACATAAATAAATTGTAATTATTCCGTTTATATGGGATAAGCGACAAGGACCGAGTCATCCGTGTGACGGAAACCTATAAAAGGAAGCGAAATTTTTGTTGCTGTCTGTTGGCTGCAGGTCTTCAAGGTGTGCAGATCAGTCAAATTAACTATACGGTTATAATTGACTAAATATAATAAACCCTTTATAATACGGGGACTTTGGTGGATTTTATCAGCAGAGAATTAAATCACGGGTTTGCGGCGTATGTACCATTCCTGTTGTTTTGTTTTTCGGGCTTGTTTGTTAGCCGGGTCACCGTTTATTTAGGGTTGGAGCTGTATTTTTAGCCACTGTTTGGTAAGTCTGGGACTTTGGTCGTTTCGGGTTGGTTCTGGGGGTTGCCTCGGGTTTGTGACGTATGAGCCATTCTCGTTGGGTCCCCTAGTGCTTGCACGCATCGCCGGGTCGTAGACTGCTGAACAAGGGTTTCAGCTGAATTATGGTTGGAATGGAATGTTGGTTTCATACAGCATTGGTGTGAGGTTCGATACTGTGCTAGGATTAATTGATTAAAGCAGAGTATTTTATGTTATAGTCATGGAAATTTGAGCATTAAATTATATGTATATTTTCTTTAAGGTTTTTCGGTAACTCTGATTTTTTTTCTTGGCTGGTTGTTTGAATTTAGTGGAATTTAGGTTTTAGGTAGATACATTTGCATTATATTTCTGGTTTCGTCTGTATGGTGTTGTTTGAAAGTTTTAATGATCATATGATTTTATTGAAATTAATTCACGCGTTGTCTGTACATATTTCGGTCAATACTTAATGTTAATTTATTTTTCTAATCATAAGCTGGGAGCTTGAGGAAAATTCATTTTATCATATTTGTATATAGTTTCTGAAACTGGTTTGAAATAGGGTTGTTTCTTTTGGTTTTAATTGTTGAAGCTAGGCTCGGTTTAGTACACGTTACAGTAGTACTGTAGTACTAGTCAGTTTTCACCCCTGCTTAGAGGCTTGAATTAGAATTACAGCTATTCCATCATGTAAATCCTGCCGACTGTATTTCGGCGCATTGTGCATGATTTTTTATGTATATTTTGTATGATATCCAAGCAAATTTACGAGTTAATGCCCAAGTAACAAACATTTAACCGTTTATAGCGTCGTACATTTCATATTCATCAGCATAGGCAATTGAAGATAAGCTCAAACTATTAAGGAGTATGCATTGCAGACCTGCAAAACGCGTGTGCAATATGATAGGAAAAATATAGGTCACTGCTTGATTGACGAAGTACAGATAATGTGAACACATTTGAAATTTTATTTCCCGGAGATGATTGTCTTGCTATGTACATGTATTTGTAAGAGGGTCAGATCTGTCTGGTTGGTTTTAATAAGATAACGCCATAAAATTGAGGATAGTGTTTATACGAGGCAACTACTGGGCAATTGGAGTTACATGACTTAAATTTGAAATGAGATGCTATTGTCGCTGTGGGTTCGAATCCCGGCAGATTCACGTGATGAAGCCTTCCGGTTGTAGGTCGAAAGGATCTCGTTAAAAATTGTACTGGTAGCTCCCTGCTTGGCGTTCAGCATATATATCAGGGTAGTTTCAGGACTGGTTGGCCCGTCGTCAGGATAATGTGACATATTGTGGTATCATGCCACATGTCTACGGGTAATGTGTACAAAATGACTGTCAAAATTTTGCTGATACCCCAAATACGTAAAACATAACGAAGAAAAGTGACCCCATAAAAATGCCCTCGTCTTTATATTTCACAAATAAAAGTGACTTCCTGGTCATAGCATTTCGACTCCCCCCGGTCATAGTATTTTGATCATTCCCCCAAGTGAAATGAACTGAGCCCCCCCCCCCCCCCCCCCCTCTTACACCCAACCCCTTAAAAAGTTTAAAATCCGCGGTAAAATTATGACCCCTGTAATTTTTTCTAATGAAACGTTACTGCGATTTAAGGACGAACGAACAGATGGACGGGCGGATGGACATACATACACACACACACTTCTAAAACTACCTTTACAACTACAGCAGCAGCAACAATACAAATATGAACACCAGTAACAATGATAGCAACAGCAACAACTACATGAATTCGCAACACTGTGTTGATGACGATGATGCTACTGCTGACGACGACGACAATGATGTTAATATCATCATTTTTCAGAAATGAGCTATATAAGGCGATATGCAGCATCTTAACGTATACAGCTTACGGTGAGCTGTATTCGGTGTAAACTGTATAGGGTTTTATAGTCGACGCATACACCTCATGCGTAAGCTGTATACGGCATGGAATTAGTTAGACATCGCTATAACTGAAATACTTTGTGACAACACCGGTATACTTCTACACAACAACAACCTACCGGTATGCTCCTGGGGTTATATATATCGCTCGAGACAGGTTGCATGGTTCCCGGTGACCTATCACAGTGCCAACCCGTAGAACAGTTTTGGTATTTCAATTACCTATCAGGAATACTTTCCTTGATATATTTCTTATGGTGTGTATATAGAAGTAATATTTGTTATATCAAACATTCTGTCCCTTCCATAGATACCATTGGTATACCTAAGGCTGCTGAAGTACCCAGGTCATATTTTGCAGGTACAGTACACTATGTAGATCCTTGAGACTTATTGCACAACCACAGCCTATTCAATTATTGTGATTTCCTGACATACACACCGACTCTAAAAGGTCACTGAATAGCTGCTCTATTAAATCTAGCTAGCTATTCTTGCTTTCATTCTCTTACATTATTTAAATAAAATGTTTCTGAAACAGAGAAATACTTTTACATGCAGGAATGAACTTGATGGAAGAGTAGACTTTGTTTGGATTAAAAGTATCACAGTAATATTGCGGCTCACATTCTACAGTCTGCAAATTCATATACAAATTTAAGCTCATTTAATTAATATTCACCAAGTCATCGATTTGTACTTGACTATTCAAGAGGTAAATATGTTAAACTTGGCAGACTTGTTATATGCTGCGAAACATTATTGTATATATCTTCATATAAAAAAGATATTAAATGAAACACATAATCGATTTGGTGATATCATTAACCCATATACTATACACTTATGAGATATGTACTACAGATGCAATGTTTATCTTGTAACAATTGTTTATATAGGTTAGGTAATTTTCGAAAATAATTTGTCAGTCCTACTTTTTCGCAGAGATACAGATATATTGATTTACCTGTCTGTCTATGTATTCTTAATCAATATCTTTAAACATGTAAATTATCCGATATTGTTTAAATTCAAATAATAACGATAATTGAGTTGGGTCCTACTTTCGTTTTCACCTACCTGTGTTCCATGAGGACACAAATGCTACAAAGAATTCTTTATGATTCAGACACCAGTATTCCAACAGTTTCTGACCATGCTGTTGGCATCTTTCAGTCGGCACTACGATCCCAACTCCGGCGGCCGGCGGTTTGACCATGGTATGATCCTCCAAAAATCTTTGTGAAGATCCAAACAGGAATTACACAGGTACTTGTAACATTCCTGGCAAAACTTTACATCTTCTGTGGCCCGGTTTTTCTTACTACAAACGGTTCTGGAGATGTTCTCAGTTTTTTAGATGCAACACATGCCATGTTTGTTTGTGTTTTAAGCCCGATTGACAAAATCCTCATAACGCGTTCATGTGACGTTGATATATCAAGGGAATCAACTGGCCGAAATGCTTCCCAAATAATTTCTTTAAGATTTATCCTTCACAACAAAGGGTGTGTGCGTCAGAGAGAGAGAGAGAAAGAGAGAGAGGGGTGGGGGCATGTGTTCGCCCTCCAAAACGAATATGTAGAGAGAGAGAGAGAGAGAGAGAGAGAGAGAAAGAGCTGCTTTTGAAACGTATAAGGGCTATTGTTTTTCGTTTGGTTATTTTTGTAAAGGTCCATTATATTTCAAATTGATTCATATTCATGAAAAAGGAAATACAAGATAACATTTACATATTGCAGACTAACCAAATGGTACATAATGTGCAAATAACTTCTATAAATACCAGTTAAACGCATTGAAAATGTTGATCAAATTACGCAATTTAGTATTTTGGATGGATGTCAAATTACTCCCAATGTTTACATTTTACATTGGCGAGTATTCCCGAAGACAGTCTGTAATCGGATATAATTTGAATTTGAAAAACCTATGTCAAATCACAATTTGTTTATCTGCTACGTCATCAATTTATGCACTCGTGATTCGTTAACGGAGACATAAGAATTGTCTATAGAAAAAAAGTGACGAGGATATGCGAATTATGCAAATTAGTTATTTTTGTAAACAACTGAATAATCTTTAGTAAAAGATTTCTTTCTTATTTATGCATTGTAGTGACGTTGTCGTCAACGAGTATGTACAGATTGCATCTCGTAAAATATCTATATCACACACTCTGCTATTATGTCCGAGGAATATACACTGCTTTTGGAGGCATAATGGGCCTTTATAGTTCTTCCAATCGAATAAATAAATCAATATATAAAATATATTCTTTTGAAAGACATTTAACCTTTAAACAAGGAAAAAATAAACAACAACATTCCGTATGGTATTCAATATTAAATGATATGAAAGCACTACATGAGTTTATTTATGCAAAGTGCGGGTATATCTTAAAACACATTTTATCTCATCTGATTATGCTTCTGAATGATCGTCATTTAATGAATATGACTAGAATATAAGTATTCATAAGCGGATGAAACTGTTTATAGCTGCAGACCTGTACAAACATCATAAATCATAAATGCACATCTTTGCTAATGTTCAAAATGGAGATCTTTTTCTTCTCAAATAAGTGCCTCGATGTACTGACCTCCTACATTACTTATTCAATATAACAAAATTAAAGTTTACATTTTTACATCTTTCTAGCTTTTACACGAGTTTGCTCCCTTGCTTGGCACTCAGAAAATAAGGGTAGTTCTAGGACTAGTTGGCCCGGTGTCAGGAAAATGTGACTGGGTGTAGTATCATGCTAAATGTCTATGGCGTGATATTGCAGTGTGGCAGCACTTTATATGTCTCATGACAAAATCCCCTAAATGACCATTTACCATTGGAATCAGTATCTGAATATAAACGTTTACGGGGCCGCCGTGGCCGAGCGGTTACAGTCATGGACTACAAATCTCACAGCCCCTCACTGCTGTGGGTTCGAATCCCGGTAGGGACTTCGGATTTTTCATGTGAGGAAGCCTTCCAGCTGGCTTGCGGTAGGTCGGTGGTTCTACCCGGGTACCTCTATGTACCCGGGGTCTTCCTCCACCTGTAATTAGCTGGACGTCGCTATATGATTGAAATGCTATCGCAGCGACGGTAAACTCTAATACAACAACAACAATACAACAACAATAAACGTTTACACTGATATATAATCCATATCGACACTCTTATTCCATACTTATTGTTTATTTTCAAACACTCTTGCAATGGAAAAAAATCCTACTTCATGTCTATCATGAATGAAGCATACGAGGGGGTATCCAAAAAAACGTAGACTTTCTAAATATCTTTTTAAGTTTCACTTCAATCATTATGTTTTTCGTATAATGAAAAAAAATCCCAGTAAAACCCTCTTATAGAATCTCTCTCAAGTATTCTATTTATCCCTTTAAATCTCAGTGCGGGCTTAGAGAAAAAGTGTAACGATGCGTCGTCACAGGTAACTACAATCTATGACAACTGCGTCAGGGAGTCGACTCTTTGGCTCAGTGGTTAGAGCATTAGACTCGCATGCCGGCGGACCGGGTTCGATCCTGGGCCGGTCGATTTGTTACAAATAAAACGTGAATAATACTAGAAGAAAAAGGAAAAACATATATAAGGCTTTCCTCTGAATTATTTTGGAAAATCTAAGAAAGAGCATAAAATAAAACAAATACACACACACATAAACATAATAATGTATATATATATATACGAACAGGAAAATACATAGAAATATTAATGGTTCTCTATTCAGAGCAATATATATGGAGGATGAATATTTGTTACAAAGGAATTTCATTTTCGATTCATCAGTTGAGGAAGAAAGTATTGATATTCCCCCCTCACGAGATGAACTAAATTTTGTATTCCAATAACACGAGCGCTGTTTCTTGTTATTTAATACTTTAATGCCATGCTTTACACTTTGTAACTGTGTTCATTATAAGTTTTCCCAAAGTCATGAAGTTGAACTTATAAATCGATATTTGGTCTGAAAAAACTGTCCAGTAAATTAATACAAAGTCATTGGGTAAATCAACATTTTCTTCAAGCATTTCTTGCGGAATTTTCATTTCAGCGTAGAAATTAATTGAAATGACGAGAACAAATATTAAAAATTAAATTATAAGGTTAAAAAAAAAAAAAAAAACACATATTCCCTATAATCCAACAAAAACATAAAATTTATACATTTGCTTTATGACCTGATTTAGAAATAATCACTTGTGAATTCAATTAGATATCATGGTATTATGCCGTTACGTTCCGTTTACGTAACATTCAAGTGATTTTTTAATACAAATGCCAAAAATACAATTTTAGAATAATCTAGTCATTTTGTTCGAGGAAACTGTGACTATCAGACAACTATGCCACATCATAAAAATCATACACCAGTATTTCATTGCTTCGGTAGTTCGTAATGACAAGCTTCTTTTTCCGATGATCGCACCACACAGATAAAGGCTTCTTCAGATTATCTGCCTCGGTCAGGACCACACCCAGCTCCTTACCATCCGGCCCTAACTGAACAACATTGTGGGACTTATTGCCACACAGGAACACTCCCCCGTGTCCGTCTGTACAAACACTATACCCTCCCTCGACTTGTGAACCCCTGTATCTAAACAGTTCTGCCCCATTCCGATCTGTACAAATAAGTCCTCTGTCCCAGTCCGCTATATAGAGTCTATTTCCACTGACGGCCAAGTGATTGGTGGCTGTGAACATGCCCTCACAGATTGTTCTCATTCGTATCCCCGACAGGTTATATACATGTACATTCTTACCTGCATCAGAAACAAACAACTCATCACTACTGTAAGCTATTCCGGTGCAGTCACATTCCACCGAAAAACTTCCAGCAAGATCCATGTTGCTGCTACCAACTGAAACATACTGTATCTTACTACCCTTAAGACTCACGGCCACTTCCTTTTGACCAATACAACACGTCGCTCGGGGAACATTGGGCAGAACACAGTTGTCTGTAACAGAGTAGGTAGAGCTGTCAACCCGCTTTAGCAGTTTGTTTTCATTATCTGTCATCAGAATTGAACCATCGTCCAGCTGACATATGTTGGTTATGCTGCAGAATGTGGAATCCGGGGCTATTTTTACAATGCTCATCATCATGTGTGCATTTTTATACAGGTGGGTTTCCGCCCGAAAAGACCCGAGAGACCGAAGACTAGCCAAATATTCATCTGCGTCACGATTTATTTCATACTTTCTGTTTTGTTTCATTTGCAATTCTCTTCCGTCAGTGCATTTCATGGCTTGTTTTAATACTTTCTGTCCCATTTTCAAGTAAACAAACATCAAGGGTTTATTCTGATGTTGTATGTCCAATTTTTGAAGACAAGACGTTGTGTCTCTTTCCAGCTGATCACAGCCAGCCTGGTCCTCGTCCATCTTGCGCTTGTTCTCGTTGTACCAAACATTGATCTCTTCAATAGCCTCCTCTCAAGTGACTCAACTTTCTTAATGATCTTCCTCGTCTTTTGTCTTACTTCATCTAGATATTTCTTCTTTTCATTCAGCAGTTCTTTCCCTGCCAGACTCCGTTTATTCTCAGTGTCCCCAGTTGCTCCTTTGTTCTCTTCATACCCTCTATAGTCTCTTTTATCTCAGTTTCTTTCAGTAGGTCGGCAGCATTATCGTGAATAACCCTGACGTCTGCACATGTTCTGAAATAAAACAAGAGAAGCATAAGGTAATATCCTTCAACAATGCAACGTTAACCCTCATAAGACGAAATTTACTTCAGATAAAATGATACTAACAACATACGTTCTACTCGAGACCATGGTATTATGACTGACGTGGCTAGAGATATGTCTTATAAGTCTATGCATAATGCAGAGGAAAATAAGATTTACACTTAAGGACCCTTTTATTTTCTTCCTTTCTTTTATGTTAGTTGAAATAGAAATACACTCAGTCAGAATGAAGATTTCACTTTGCAGTGAAATCACCCCGATTTAGACTACACTGTATTATGATTAAGGTTCAATTCATTCGTGCCAGGTCTAATGAATTGTTCTTAAATTATGTTGGGTGCATGTCAGTGATCACCCATGCTTGCAAGTTTCGTCTTCTAAGATATTATTTGAATCACTACTAGGCGACGTAAGTAGAACACAGGTAGATAGTATATCAGCACTTTATGTGGATGTTGTGCTCGGGTGTGCCAAAACAACTTACCTAGTAGTTTCACAAGATAGCATTATTGTGTATAAGTACATTCAAATAAAGACCGCTTTTCATTTACATGAACATGTATATACGAACACTTTGATTTATATTTGTGTGCGTGTGTGTGTTGCGATTACATTTTGTATTATACTGTATTCGTTTTATGTTAACGTCCCTCCGACAATATTTCAGTCATTTAGAGACAGATAGTGTGTTGCCACGCTGCAGTATCACGCCGTAGACTAGTAGCATGATACCACACCCAGTCACATTACTCTGACACCGGGCCAAGCAGTACCCTCATTTATTTAGCGCTAAGCAAGTCAGCTATAACAATACCATTTCTTACGACTTTGGTACGTCGCGGCCGGGGATCGAACCCACGACCTCCCGATTACGAGGAGAACGCTCCAACTGCACGGCCACCGGGTCTATTTATCGTATTCGTTTAAGTTAACATAAAAATATAGATGTTATCGTATATACACGTGTTTAAATTAATGGAAAATGCATATGGCATATGACAGAGCTATAATCGGTCTGATAAAGAGCGGGTATGATCACAATTGTTTTCTCTCAATTTGAAGTTTAAGAATCTAAAAACAAATAAATGTATATTTTATCAGAAAAAAGACATATGCATCATAATATACATTCCTTTTACATACCTGTGTTCCATGAACGAACAAATGCTACAAAGAACCTCATCGTGACTCTTGCACCACAGCTCCACCGGTTTCTGACTATGTTGTCGGCATTTCACCGTAACCCCACTTCTCGCAGCTGACGGTTCCACCAAGGTATGATCCTCCATATAATCATTGTGTTGATCCAAACAGAGAGTACACAGGTACTTTTGACAGTCCTGGCAGAATTTCACAGCCTCTCTAATTCGATTCCTTTTATGACAAACAGAACAAGTGTCGTCAAACACTACGTCTGATGAAGGAGGTGTCGCCATGATTGCTACTTATCGAATCCACCCTCTTACGTCTATTGCCAAAGTCCAAACTATAAATAAAAATACCTGGAAAGTTTCGTTTGTATGACAGTATAATAGGTTTCTGTAATCAAAGGACTGATCGTGCTGAAAGCTGCTAGTAAAAGAAGTAGATTCAACATATTTTTATATATTTGAATGCAGAGACCATCGACCTCTCCAAATAGTATTTATTTTTCAGTGTATATATTGATACAATATAGCTATCAACTCGCATACCATTGCCAGCATTAGATGCACCATCAATAGTTTCAGAACTTGCAGTGATCCAGTGCGATTTGTGTTATTTGTCTATCAGTAAACTAAAGATATAAGAATTATGAAATACTTAGGGCTATCAAAGTGTTGCAGTTTACACCTGAACATGCATGTAATGTGTTATTTTATAACTTACATACCTACCTGTCGTTAAATATCTGTCTCGCTGCCTGTCTTTATACTTATATCAGAGCATGTGTCGATCACTCGTAAAAGTTGTTAAAATTGGAGTTTAAAAAAACCAGGTTCTCGACGTGCTTGTTGGATTTAAAAAGTCGTTTGTATGAGTCTAAAACGTATAATTATAGACATAGTAGTTCAGTCACATAGTGACGTCTATGTACACAGAGGCACCTGGGTTGAACCACTTATATTAAGGTAAGCCATGTAAAAAGCCAGCATGTAGGCATCAATGAATGTAAACGGGTAAAAGCATTATTTCCGATGCTATAATATGGTTTTTTTTATTCACATTATTTCAAATGTTTCAAGTATTCAAAGTTCGTATTCACCTTATCCTTAATAGCGCTGGTACAATCAAGAACCTAATCAATATTTTCATTTTTAAAAAGGACCTTACATATTCCGCTTTAGATGCTTCGACTAGACCATCTTCTTTCATAACCAACACTCATGTTATCAAAAAAAATAAAGTCTAATCAGCATGTATTAGTTAAAGCGGAGCGCTGCAATAAATCTACAAAATTTTAAAATATAAAGGATAACATATTTACGGATTGTCACGTACGCTTTACAGCTTTGCCTTTGACCTCGCATTATGGAACCGTCTGCCGTTTGACTGACAGCACACGTTATGTTTTAAGTACGGTATAAGTCAATGTTACTGGGTACATTTATATTTTTAGCTTACAAAACATGACGTAATCATTTGCCGCCGCATTAAGCTCCGCCCATATTGGTCTTCGGTCACGCAGGCATCATATTTTCCTCCATATCAAGATATCACGGTTCATTTTGTGCCATATATTTTTCAAATTTTGAACGGAATGCAAGCGCTTCACTGGACGATTAAGTTGGACAAACTGTAAGGTATGATTACAGTTTGTTCGACTTAATCGTCCAATAAAATGCTTGCATTTCGTTTAAAATTTGAAAAATATATTGCATAAAATGATCCGTGAGGTCTTGATATGAAAAAGATGTGGAGAAAAAAATGATGCCTTCGTGATCTAAGGGCTAAATGGACGGAGCTTGTTGCGGAGGAGGATAATTACGTCATGTTTTGTTTATCCTTTCCAAATGTACCCACTGATACTGACTCTGAACCATCACGTGTACTGTCCATCAAACGCGAGTTGATTCCATAATGCGAGGTCAAAGGCAAAGATGTTATGGCGTATGTGACAAAATGTAAATATGTTTTCCTTTTATATTTAAAATTGTATGGATTTATCGCAGATAAATTCCATAAAATTTGAAATATGAACGATAACAAATACTAACAGTTTGTCCTACTTGATCGTTGATGAAATGTTTGTATTTCATTCAAAATGCGAACAGATATATTAGTGATATCTTGATATGGAGAAAATATGGTACCTACGTGACCAAAGACCAATATGGGCGAAGCGAACGAATACGTCATGTTTGTTAGCTAAAAAATATAAATGTACCCAGTTTCATTAACTCTGAATCGAAATTTAAGCATCACGCGTGCTGTCAGGTTCCATGATGCGAGGTCAAAGGCAAAACTGTATGGCGTACGTGACTTACTGTTATTATGTTTTATCGTTTATATTTTAAATTTTATGGATTTATGACATCGCTCTGCTTAGCGACGCTTGCGATAAATTCCATAAATTTTAAAATATAAACGATAACTAATACTTATTTCTTGAATATTTAAAAACAACGTTTATATTGTAAATATTAAATTTAAAACAATTTCGACATACATTTTTTTCTCAGGAATATGGACTATTAGAGTTCAAGCGCATGTTACAAACATATACCAGTTATTGCGGCGCACATATCATTTTCATCAGGATAGGAAATTCAAGCTCAATTTGTGTGCACAATATTCGTGCAGTTTGATACGGAAAAAAGTAGGTCACCAGATGGACGTAGTGCAAATAATGTGCATACATTTGAAGTATTATCATCTGGAGATGATTATCTTACTATATACATGTTCGATGTACGTGTATTTGTATGTAGACAAGGTTTGCCTGGTTGTTTTTAATAATCAAATTGAGGACATTGTTTACATGAGGCAAATACTGGGCAATTGGAATCCGACGGTTATGGGTGCCAGTCCCGACATGATGTGTGTGTGTTTATTAGTTATTAGTTTCTACCGGCGAATATATTTGTTACTATTTAAGATAAGGTCTATGGTAGGAGAGGTCAGTGAAATGTTATAAATATAAACTAATGGATACGGCACAAAATAGCTTCTTTCCTCTTCACAAAAATGCCTAAGTGTAACTATTATTGTTTTATGAAAATAATTCTTATAATTCAAGTAAACTGTGTTATTAAATTATAGTTATAAAATGAATTATGTAATAATGTTGCACTTACAATCACGTATTTAAATTATTATTATCATTATAAAATACTTCTCTGAAATGCTCACGGTAGCAAAATCACCCCATTCTTTAAACTGTAAATTGAATACAAACTAAATAAGTAAACAGGGCGAGTTAAATAACATTCGTATTGGTGTTTAAATTGTATGCACAACTGAAAAATTTGTTTTCATGTGAAATTTTGTTCTGAAGTTTTGCTTTAGTGACACACAGTCTACATTGTGATCGTGTACTTCTTGAACGATCACATCAGGCTATCTCATACATCGCGATACCTCCCGGTTTTTTTTTGTTGCTCTATGGAATGGCTGATACCTGTATATATCTGCTATCAGAAGTTACTAAGGACACAGTATGGAGCCACTGATTTGCATCTATAAATAGAAGCTGTGTCGTCACTCGGTAGTACAAATCAAAGCGCTGATAGCGCCAAGAGAACAGTATTGTCGCATTATTTTTTTTATCAAAGTACCTTTAATAAACACGGGTCAAAGTTTCGCGCAATGCCAATAACCCCTTTAACGTTTCGTTAACTTGGTCATTTGAAGAAATTACAGATGAATGCACCATTTGTTTCCTCAGACTGTTAACAAATGGCACATCGCCACTCTTACTTTCCCTATTTCTGTAGCCTACAATGAACAATCGTTTATTATTTTAATATAAGTTTAATATTTGGCAAAAACTAAGTTACAATTTATCTCTGCAGCTCGTCAAACCCTCTTCCACTTGAGATACACTCAACTTCAGTACACCGATGTGGGTTCGAATCCCGGTAGGGACTTCGGATTTTTCATGTGAGGAAGCCTTCCAGCTGGCATGCGGTAGGTCGGTGGTTCTACCCGGGTATCTCTGTGTACTCGGGGTCTTCCTCATCCTGTAATTATCTGGACGTCGCTATATGATTTAAATACTATCGCAGCGACGGTAAACCCCAATACAACAACAACAACAACAACAACTTCAGTACCTTCAGCGCTTTGATTTTATTAACTAAAAAATTGTGAAGAAAAAATCAACTTATGCACCCTGTCCCGTCCATTAATCCAAAATCTTCAGTAATACCCCTGTTAAGCTTGCATAAAATGGTGTAATAATGTATAGCGATATAACAATATTGCACCGTTGAATCTAATTTGCTCAATAATTTTTTCATCTAAATGTATATGAATATGTGCAGTACTGAGCGAAATATAGGCCTTTCTCCACTAACTGCACGCACTAACATGTATTTAGTAAAATATGAAGCAAAAGTCAACACACCAAGCAAAAATACCTGCAACGCGGTGATGTGTAATTTTGACCGCCATTTTCTGAACGTCTCTTTATGTTTATACAACAGCTTATTCTTTGCGTCATCCGCCATGCTGATGATAAGTTAGTATGAAAATAAAAACAGAACGGAAACTATTTACACACATTGTTTATTTTATACAAAATGGTGAATAGTAATGTTATAAAGCTCGGTATTATATTGGATATAACGTGCCTTGAGGAATCGCGAACTTTTATATTCGTGCCCGTGTATATTTCTGAAAGTATGGCTACTCTTTCCGTATATGATCATTAAAAAATGAGATAAAGTAATTTAAACTGTATCACCAATTACACGGGCTTCGAGAGCTAGGGACCTCACACGTCTATTGTTTTCCATCCCTTTCTCTCTCAGAGCTAAATAATTCACGAATATAACTATGTAATCACACGGGAGTCAGGTCCCGTGTTATCGAAAATAAAAATGGTACTTAAGTACAATTTTCTTACTCAAACTACGTATTTTGGTTTCAGTAGGATTTGAGTATGATACTCAAAACGGAAATTGTACTTAAGTCTTTTCGAGAACTCGGGGTCAGGATCTTTTGAATTACTCACCAGTGTTCTGTCCTTTTTGTGCATAACAAAGGACCAAGCTCGTGTAAATTTTCGGCCTCAGAACCTGATCTCCACCGGGTACATTATTCTTACACCGTGCGAACTAGTCCAAGAACTATATTCATGCTGACCGCCTTTTACGTTGGTATATTTTGGATGGGAAATGAGCCGATATTATCAAATCAACGTTTGCAAATATCAAATCAAATGTATTGTACAATTTAGCAAAACATAATTTAAAATATAAGCATTCACTGATTGTTGGTTTGGAAGTATTCATACTAGCTCATCTATACATTTTGTTAATTTTTATTAATCATAGAAATATTCGCATGAAATTGAAATATGCTTTCGTCTCTGTTGATTAATTTGTATGGTGTGTACATGGCTTGTATAGATACAATTTATTTACATGATTCTATGACAATGCACTGTTTAACCCTTTCCCTCATAGAGGATACCATGAAAAGACCTAAGCGAACAGCATAAAACCAGATCAGCCTGCGAGTAACTCGCAGGCTGATCAGGTTTAATGCTGTTCGCTGCTCCTCAGTGGTCTGGTAATGAGGATTTTACAATTAAATTTGGTAAGGTTTGTGTTTGGCTTTCTGCAGATCAGGCTTAATGTGGTACCTACTGAGTGCGTCAAAATGAGTCTATATGAGGGAAAGGATTAAGTATACGTCAAATAAGATTATATTCTGGTCTGTTTATACTATCCTGGCTATCGGACGAACACTGTGATTGCTCATCCATTCAGAATGGCTCATAAAAATATACACAATATTTTACCTCATAACAATTCACTTCTCGTAAGTGTTTATTGTTGTTCTATGATTTCATTCACGTCAAAGGTGATTCGGTCACTGATACTCATTATTTTAATTACCCGGACAATGTATATTCCTTTGCTAAAAGTGTTCAGCCGAGGGCAAATGTGAACTAAATTTATAATGGAAAGACTTAGTTAACTTTGTCACGGAGCACTTGATTAATTTTGTGTTTCTATTACAGTTAGAATGAAGCCCAAAGGGTACATGGGTACATCGTGAAGTTTTGTCATTTGATTTGATATTTTAATGAACCACATATTTTTTAACGTGTGTCTATGTGAAAATCAATTAGAAATCGTTGTGGTATCTTTTGGGGACTCTGGTACTTATTGGTCTGCTTAAACTGTTTGTTTGTGTATTTATTTTTCATATTTTTCCCAGAAAAGAAAAGGTAGTTCTTTAGCCAAGCCGAGCATTGGTGCCCAGATAGCTCTTTATTCTTCTCACATCTTTCGAATCATTTGTGGTTACCGAAATTCAGACATTCTGTTCAGTCAGTGCCTTGGTATAGTTGGCGGATGTAATGATTACAGATGTGTAACGTGTCGGGCGGTCAATCTGTCCGCCTGAACTGCATATTTAAATATCAAGACAACATTTTTTTTTACTTTGCAAAATTAAATAGAAAACGAAATTGTAATTATGAAATATATAAAGCGTCGATATAAAAAAAAGTTTGCAAAAACATATTTTTTATTGAAAACATTTCCATCCCTCATTTTCAAATGCCCCACACTTACGTCGTGTATGCATTTAACACAATAATAAAATACATTAATATTTTCATAAAGGACTTTTGCGTGAATGTATTCAAATGTTATTCATCAACAATATTCAAGTCATTGCTTCTGCATGGCAATCAGTCTAAAGCTTAGCTTTGTGGTGTTTTTAATAATCCTAAGACCTTATATAACTTTGTTGTAATTGAAAAGAAAGGGGGTGACAATATGTACATAATAAAATTGATTTTACCCCCTCAAGTCATCTGACCATTTCAAGTTGTGTAGGAGGTACTGAATTACCACGTATTGCTATCATCGGTTCCGGGTGATTGCACAGTCTTACGACCGGCTATAAAGGTCAAGGAATTGTACCAAACCTCGTCTGTTGGAACTTTCATACGGAGAAATACGTGCGTATGTATAAACTCTATCCTTTTTACTTAATTGCATTAATCATAAATTTTAATTAAATATTTTTATTTAAGTACATAATTTGGATTCTCTTTAAAGTATTAATATTTTCCCCTTTTTATCTGTGTTTTTTTAAGCTTCATTACAATGCAAGTCTTTCAGTTAAAAATCGATTTATTTATATCGTTTAAATTCAATCATAAACAAAACTTGTCAAAACTTTGTCTTTTTTTGAAGTTTTTTTTATTATGGACGCTGTTGGTCTAGATTATTTTTCTTTTAGTTAAACTGTAATTAGCAAACATAAAGCGCCTTTACCGTGTGCAGAATTTTTCGTGCTTTCTAGGAGTGTGACCTCGACTTTCTAGTACGAGGTTATAAACAATACAGATTATGAAAAAAGTTTGTGTGTGTGTTTGGGGGGGGGGGGGGGGGGGGGGGGGTAAAGTTTAGTGTATACATCAGCATATACAGGTCATTCAAGTCATAAGTTTGTACATATATTTTTATGTGGTAAATTGTTCAAAATTTCTAATATTTATATCAAATCGTTGGCAGAACATTGTTTTTTTTTAAATGGCTGCCATGAAATATTTCTTTAAAACAGTGTACTGATTTACAATAACCTAATTTCATTGATTCAGGAAGTTATGATGTCACAGCATGACAAGGAGTGACAGCATCCCTAGAAAAATCGTGTCTGGTTTGCAAGAAAGATCACAATGCTTTACGGAGGTTTCCTATTCTAATAAAACTAAAGAAAATATGCTCAAACATTAAACGTAATTACGCATTACAAATTGAAGTTTACGAATAATATTTTAACAACTATAACAGAAACAATGCATAAATAGGTTCAAATGATTGTATTGGTGTTTATGGAAAATTAAAGCTCATACATTTTGTGTTCGTTTTGTATAGAGTTTTTTTAATATTTTATGCAGCTTGTTCAAATATGATTGATGAAAAAAAACTTTTCTCCATCGTTAATGTTGGTGAAGTCATTGTTTCTTGACAAATAAATTTGGCAAGTGTAGGTCACATTGCACTGAAAAAACGCTTTATCGTTCGTAAACGACACGTCGCGGAAATCTGTTTTATACAGAATATGGTATCCCCATCAAAAACGATATCACTTTTAATGAAGGTGTGCATAATATGTATACATCGGCACACAGTAGCATTGGAATGTTCGCAAAACAATCAAAACTGACCACCACCCAAGGTATTTGTGTATATTCTATTTGCTTTATTTCTCACTTATGCGTGATGTATTTTTATGATTTTTGCTAGAGGCGCTGTTTGACGTAAAACCTTTAAACAATTTGCAATTGATGAGCGAAACACTTAAGTTTGGACGACGTCATCAGATTCATAAAGGGCAAATAAAGGTCACAATTTATTTCAATAAGTTTCACTTGACAAACGAAAGTAAATTCACATATATTCAGTAAGACGTTTCACAAAGGTCATCAAACCATTTTGATACAATAAATCTTATACAAACGGATATCTGAAATGAAAAAATGCACTTGTTGCTTTGTTTACAGCATTTAATAGGATATTTTTCCGAGGATCAATTTCCGAGATACCATGCACCGTGTCTAATACGAGTATTTAACAAGAAATATCTTTTAAAAAAAAGATATTCAGCGTAAGGAAAAAAACAACAACAAAGACACAAAGGTTAAAGAAAGTAAAAGTTTTACACTATATTATATTCAAAAGAATAATGCTGGCAAGATTTAAATTGTGGAGTTATATGATTTTAAAATAATGCTAGAAAACGTATTTTTCTCTAAAATTAGGATATATAAATGTCATATTAGCCAAAAAAAAAAGTTCCGTCAGTGTGATTTGATCTCGGGGCACTTAGTTTAGCAGACGAGCACTTAACAAGACTGTTACTATAAATAGCTTGTGTCAGCTAACTTTCACACTTAGAGGAACGACTCCACTACCAAGGTTAACTACGTCTTCTAAAGCTTCGCAACTATATTCCTTTTCAACTGGGTGGTTTTTGTATTTAACTATTTCAACTGGATGGTTTTTATGATTAAATGAAATTATGTGTCATTTGAAAATCATATAGAAAGATATGCACCCTGAAACTCCCATTTTATGATCGAATATCCTAAAATAATTTATGCAAAACCAACGAAACGGGTGCTTTTCCGAACTCTTCTGTTGTTAACCAAGATTAGATTGGTTCAAGAAATAGGTCAAAATCCATTTTATACAGCTTTCACCGAAAAAAGTACTTGCGATGTTTAAGCCCCCCGAGCAAAACATATTTACAAGATAGTAGACCTGCTCGAAATAGGTCAGGTGAACTGTATATAGCATTTAAAATACATATATAAAGCTATAAATATTACTTTAAATTCAATGTGTGTGTATTTGCTTATCATCACATATATTATTTCAGATAGGAATATCCACATCATCACCATGAAGTTGGTTTCCATTATTGGCATTGTGCTTGGTGTATGCGCATGCGCAATGGCGATGTCAACAAAAGACAAAATGAAGTATCTAAAAATTTCTAAAAAGGTTGCCGATAAATATATGACTGAACAAGAGAACGCAAAAACAGGTACCCTTAACTGTAATTTATCGTTTATTAAGTATACATGTACATAATCTAAATTATTTCTCCTACAAGCTAGTTTATATGCAAAGAACAATCACAGATATTGTGAAACAGGCAAGGTATAGACCCAGCGACCCCTAGTGTTATTTTAGACCACCAGCTTTCAAGAAAATTTCCTTTAACGAAGTGCGATTTATTTACTTTGGGCGCAAAATGTAAACGAACAAAATCCTACTGCCCTGAGCTGGAATCGATCTCTGTAACCCTTGGTATACATTAAGTTCATATAGAGCTCTATTTCAAAAGCACTTGGTGAATGTAGTCTGCTGGTGTAGGTTAGCAAGGGAAGTCATTCTAGGTGTATAGTGTATTTAGTAAAGGGGAGTTATCTCCCCTTACATAATTAACTAAGTAATCTATCATTAATCCTCAAACCGTTATATGCAAATATTACACTCTATGTATACACGCCAATATTTGTCAATACCTTGATAATTATTCAATATCTATACCACATTTCTCTGAAATAAACTTATAACTGACATACAGAGAAACAGTCTGGTCCACGCACGGCCCGGGACTCCCTCCGCTCTTCCACAGACCCAGCAAGCGGCGACAGAAGGTCATGCAGCAGCACGAGAGGGACATGGTGGAGATGAGGACACTAGCGTTGCTGTACGTCTCAAATCGGTTTTCTGCTATTTTTCTGGAGCAGTAAATCGTCATTTTTTTCATCACTCACGTGTCTAACATATGACTTGTTATAAAGACGTACTTGTATATACAATGCATTTTTAAATCAAACTAGCATCGTCATTTTTGACATCCTCGTTTGCTTAGTCTAGTTTCCAGTCAACAGGTTGCGTATATTTGAAGGCGATCTGTGATCGCTTGTTTGTTTGGACAAATTTCAATGGCGCAACAATTTAAAAAAAATATGACACTGCTAAGCCTATTAATTCAAGTTTATTACGGTAATTAGATATGGCATCAAAATAATATGTGTAATTAGTAAATTCTCAGGTACGGGGCTGTTACAGTGCATCAGATGGAGACCAGGAACTAGTGCGAGAACTTGAGGATCTGAACCTGCTTCAGAGAGCCGAGACTCATAGTTTCTGTAACATGACCGTCACCTGTAGCGACATTTCAAACAGGAACTTTGTGGACGGCATTGAATTCCGTACAACGGACGGGCAATGCAACAACCTTGACAACTTCGGATGGGGCATGACGGGGGCCGAGCACGGGCGAGAAGTGAAGAACGCTTATCGTAATGGTCAGTAAAGTCAATAATATGTGTCTACCTTGTCTATAGTGATCTTCATTTCATTCTAGCCTTTTTATAAACCACTGTCGCCAGGTGAAAACGATGACAGTGGCAAGGAATAAGGATGCGTAAAGAAAAAAAAACATATGCTTTTGCAATTTTGTATTGACATAAAAGGTAAACAAAAAACCGATCACAACAATAAAGCAGTACTATTGTAAATGTACTTGGTACGACAGTGATTATCTAAACATGAGGGTGAAGGTAGTCTCTAAATTGAAGAGCAATTCTGTAAGTCTGTAAATGTATTTCGTATACTTCGCAGTGGCGGATGATCCTACCACCCAGTTTGCCAAAATAAGAAGCTTTGAACACATGTATTGATCAAACATTAAGCAATCTGGTAAAAAATGAATTCAGATGTATACTGAGTGACCTTGAAGCAAAAGTGTTTGACATTGCAAGTTGCCCGAAGCATGTTGCCTAGTATTTATAAAGGACTGCTGTATGACGCCGGATGATAACACATATAAAACGGTCAGTTAGATAGTCACTGTTCGTAGACCTGTCTTTATTTCATTTCAAGCAATGTCCATAAAAGAGTTAAGTAAGAATATAAATAAATTTGCAGGTATTTGGTCTCCAAGATCGAGAACCTTTAATAACAGACGGGTTGATCTCCCGGGATCCCGAGCAATAAGCGAGGCGGTGCACAAGCCATCTGACGGCGATATCACCGACAGTCCCGACATTGCCCTGGCACTCTTTCAATGGGGACAGTTTTTGGACCATGACATCATCGCTACACCAGAAGGTGATGGATGTATTTCATATATTGTACTACTACATATCGAAACCTTGATGGTCACATCAAAAAAAAGATATGTCATGCAATAACATACATGAACACATATAAAATTGCCTTTTATCAAGTTCAATAAATAAATGAAAATTTAAAGAAAAAGTGAAACAATGGCCGTGGGCACGAAAAACACAGATAACATTTACTATTGTTTTATTTAAATTTCAGGAAGAGTAGGAAACGATGTTGACTGCTGCACTGACAGCCGGTAAGTGTGTACATCAAAAGTGTTAACCAGAAATATAGTCTAAACTGTGGTTAAACTGTAGTACATACCTTCGACAGACGAGGGTTTGAATTCTGCCTTCTCAAATCTTTAGAACTGGAATGACTATTTCTAAATGATAGAACATTAATTTGTATCTTTTAACTTTTATTTACAAATGCATAAGTCCTACCGTAGTAGGAAACATTAGCAGCACAAAAACATATAGATATATAAAGTACAAATAAATGCAATGGAAAACGGCTGGTGGGATTATTGATTATACTGGAATCTATAATCTTTATATGTATTAAGTCTTCTCTCTCTCTCACTCTCTCTCTCATAGAGTCTCTCCTCGCTATATCTATTTCTAAATTGCACATGAGCTTTTCTAACAGAGTATTTATCATACATAATAACATTAACAATTTAAGTACATGTATTATATATGCCCCCCCCCTCTCTCTCTCAAACACACACATAAAGTCTCTCCCTTGCTCTTTCTCGTACATAGCTTGATTGTCAATGAATAATATGAAAAATCAACCGATCATTACGAACTGTGAACTCACTCAATTATCTTATATATAACTGAGTTGGTACACAGTATATATTTATTGTTGTTGTATATGAAAGGTGAGACTTTCTATTAAAACACATGTTTTTTTTCTCCAGAGGGTTTTGTATGCCAATCACTGTCGAAGCCGGTGATTCCTATTTTAAGGAAGGATATTGCATGCCAGCCGTCCGATCTGACACTGTTTTCCCGTGCGATGATGGTATGTATGTTGTGGTTTGAACGTAAAGTATTAGACTTTCAGTTACAGTTTCTTAACAAGGTACATGACTATTTATGCTCGGCTGAGGAAAATCAGCTATCTAACCACAATATTGTATGTATGTTTTTGTTCTTAATGCTGACGAAAATACAGCTGTATATAAAACATACTTTTGGATAGACATATGCTCTTATTCCGTATCACTAGTGGGAAACATCGTTTTACAGCAGTCGTTGACTTAGCTATCAACTAAGAAAAGCACGTCTGATAAGATTACACTACCTGTTAAAATTACGATGGAACCATTGAAATCGCGTTATTTTACTCACCTTGAATGACGAAATACCAACGTTACATCACATGGAATACATACGTAACATCACTCGGAATACAAGCGTTACATCACACGGAACACACATAATAAAGCATTCATCACACGAAATACAAGCCTTATATTACACGGAATACAAGCGTTACATCACATGGAATAAAAACGTTACATTACACGAAATACTAAAGTTACATGGCACGGAATACAAGCGTTACATCACACGAGAAACAAACATTATATCACACGGAATACAAGCGTTACATCACACGAAAAACAAACGTTATATCACACGGAATACAAACGTTACATCACAGAAAAAAACGTTACATCACACGAAATACAATCATTACAGAACACGGACTATAAACGTTACATCACTCGGAATTCAAGTGTTATATTACACGAAAGTAACGTTTTATCATACTGAATAAAAATGTTACATCACTCGTTATATCACACGAAACACAATATTTCATCACACAAAATACATGTACAAGCGTTATATCACACGGAATGGAATACAAGCGTTATATCACACGGCGGATAGATAATATCGGTCGAATAGGCGTAGGTTTCCGATGTTGTGAATAAAAATGTTGATACAACTTCTTTCCTTTTTGTTGTTGGGGTAATTTACAAAATAAAAATAAATAAATAAATAAATAAATAAATAAATAAAAAAAAAAATATTACTAATATTAATTTGTGTCGTACTTGTGTTTTTAGTCGCATATAAAGTAACACCACTTGCTACGTCAAAATATATATATTTCAATTTGATTAAAAAATTCTTGTGTATGATTTTGCTATCTGGTTTATAGTCGAGCAAAATAAGACATGACATTTCTATGTCTGGTTTCGTCTCCATCCCTCCAGTGTTCCAGAACCAGTATAACGACGTGACAGCCTATATCGATGCCAGCAATGTGTATGGTTCAAGTGAGGATGAGACAAGCAGTCTCAGAACATTTGTCGGAGGTAGGAAGATATGTCTTGATGTCTTAATGGACATATATTTGTCATTTGAATTTTAATTAAAAAGGATATGACTATAGTTCCCATGGCAGTTCTATTGTAATAAGATCAAAAGACTACAACCACTGGGATTATTATAAGAAACTAATGTTGCACAGATTCAGTAGCTTGCAATACTAGACTTATGTTACTCTTATTTATATAATGATATAGGTCATGTTCAACCGATACAAGAACAGTTGACATTTAACCTGAACATAACAGTAATGTTTATACATCATTCTTGAGAAAGATGAAACAATTATCTGACATTAAAATCTTGCATTTCACTTTTGGGAAGGACGATGTCTAAGCTTCAGCCTTAGCAATAGAAGTAAGCACCTTTTAATCTCATTTTAATTTCAGGATTCCTGAGAATGGCAGATGACGCTTTTCTTCCCACAGCAGAGAATGGGGATGACTATTCGTGTGATGAAGAGGGGATGTCTAATAGCAAGGCTAACTGTCTTAAAGCAGGTACATCTTGTGTTGTCTTGTTATGGTGAATAAAAACGAGATGTCCAACAGCAAGGCTAACTGTCTTAAAGCAGGTACATCTTGTGTTGTCTTGTTATGGTGAATGGAAACTAGATGTCCAACAGCAAGGCTAACTGTCTTAAAGAAGGTACATCTTGTGTTGTCTTGTTATGGTGAATAAAAACTAG
The DNA here is from genome assembly GCA_021229015.1 of Solen grandis. Lineage (NCBI taxonomy): Eukaryota > Metazoa > Mollusca > Bivalvia > Adapedonta > Solenidae > Solen > Solen grandis. The sequence continues at coordinate 64,540,621 of CM037784.1, forward strand.
ATGTCCACAGCAAGGCTAATTCTTAAGGCTAACTGTCTTAAAGAAGGTACATCTTGTGTAATGTCTGATATGGGGGAATGATTCATGTAAGTATTGCAATGTGATAAAAGTTTAGCTGTATACAGAACTCAGTCGAATATGAATTATCTACTCGTTAATAACATTTAAGATCCATTGTATTAGGTTGGTTGATACGCACATTACATTTGATTACATCTGAAGTCATTTGAAAAGGTTCATAAAGTCAGTAGGAAATTTAAACAAATACAAGTGCAAGTATATAAATTATAATTACTTTTATTTCTGTTCCACTGTCTTTTATTTAATAAACGCACTTTAATACTATCTACATGCACATTGTTTTTTCTTCACAAAAGCACTATGTAATATTTTGGTATATAAGGTGTTGGCTGATGCCCCAAATAGACACTTTCTCTGTCCACTGGCCGTTCTGTCCGGGTCGTAACGTGCTAACATTGTGTGTGTTGAAGGTGACACACGAGTGAATGTTCAGCCGGGTCTAGCAACCATGCACACCTTGTTTGTAAGAGAGCACAACCGTATTGCTAAGGCGCTTGGGATATTAAACGATGACTGGTCTGATGAAAGAGTCTTCCAGGAAACTCGAAGAATTGTTGCAGCTGAAATGCAAAAAATCACATACAGGTTAGTGTCAATTACTCTCTTGAATAACGAACAGGGGGTTTCCTGTGATATTTCCTGAGATAGATAATCCATCTAAGCATCTCATGTAATGTGACATCATCTCTTTCTGTACCAATCAGCGTAACTCAAAAACTACTGTTCCTGCTTCCGGCATTCACTTACTGAATTGACGTAAACCGCCGAACAAACAAAAGATAACTCTATACGTAATGAAATAAAAGCAGCATGCATCAGGTAACGGTTTGCTTAAGTTGTATGATAAGATGTAAGTAATATGTATTTGATTATTTATCTTTTTTTAACTTCAGCGATTTCTTACCAACGCTTCTGGACAGCGGAAAACTGTCGACCTACGGTGTGTCCGACGCCTACAGTTATGACTCATCTACTAACGCCACCATTATACAGTCGTTCTCCATCGCCTTCAGGTAGATATGCTCATATAATGATAAATTCTATGATTCTAGATGATAATAACTTAAACAAACACGCAGTTTATATTGGTTTATTTGTTAAAGTTAAAGTAAATGGTTTTGATGTAATTGATGCAGGTATAAATATTCATTTGTTAGACTTGCAGTGAATCACGGTTTACAGTACATGTGTTCAAGTCAGTCTCATACCCCACAACATAAAAACTACTTTTTCGCAATCCGACAGTTGCTCTGAGAACGAAAGGTATCAAGGACCTTTATTGGTAGTCAACAATAATAATTATAATCATTAAATTGTCTAACTGATGGGCATTTTTGACCGATCAATGCTATATTTTTGACACTATTAATATGCAATTTAATATATTTAGTTTTTCAACCTAATGGTTTATCAATTCCGACATTTGGTCAAGTCATGAGCGATCAGTGATCTAAATAGTTAAAAATACCACTAGTTATTGTGTAACCAATCGGCATCCTGGAAATTTATTTGTAACTGTATTTTCTATTACATGTCAGGTTAATTTACCTACTACCCACAAGGTGTGCAATAAATGTGGGCACTTTTAACGCTTATGACAAACTGTAACCTAAACTTGATCTTAGGTTCCACAACTTGATGCCAAAGTCACTGCACCTAAGTAGAGGGTCTACCAATATCAACTCCTACGAAATAGATTCCCTTTGGGAGGACCCGTCTCTCCTGTACGAACACACTTACAGAGGGGTGGACGAAATACTTATCGGTCTTGGCATGAACAAATGTCCTCATGCCACAAGGTTTGTTGATACTATACAGTTCTTCATTTATGCAATTTTCTTTGAATATAGCTGTGTGTTCATTCTATCATATAGAGATGACGTCACTCAGTAGAGTAGTGACATCTGGCAGGCTTTATGTTGTTTGGAGACCTCACAGCTACATAGAGAACTGACCTATGTACAGGTTTTGTGATTGTTGTGATGCGAGTTCAGGTCAGGCTGTAGGGCCGTTCATTAGTTTTACATTAAATGGAAGGAATGAGCTGAAGCAAAATGTAATTAAACCTCATTTATTTTTCATTCAAACTCAAAATATGTTTGAATCTGCTTGATTATATTCAATTTTACAAAGTACCTTTTTTTAATAAAGTTAGAAACCAGAATGAACTTAAAACAACGAAAGCAAACGTACTAGAAAACATAGAACACAGCATCAAAAGACACTATTATCAAAGACGTGCAATGCAATTGTTCAATTTGGATTGACCCTGGTTAGTATACTACTTGATACTATTAATTTATTATTGGCGAAATTTTGTTTTCGAAACACGATTGTCTTTAAGTATAGTACATTATTATATCTTAGCGTGAACTCACCTGCTTCATAACGAAAGAAACCCAATTTAAGACAAGTAAATGAATTACATCTGAAAGCAATATTGTATGTCATGTTTGTAAATGATTACCTCAAAATAATGACTCTTGTAAATGGGAAAGAAATATACTCATCATTTTGCTAGCATAATATTGATCATTTCAAACTTTTGAGGGAAAGGATACGTCTAACATTCTTATTTTCATGTCTTGCGTTGTCATGTGGTAACGTATCGGAAGTTTGTTGCTTCGAATTTCATCGTAATCAAAACATTTTATTACTTTCCTAGTCGCAAAGTACATGTCAAAACCAAAAACCGCCGCGAAGGATTAGTTAATCCACCTTAATTTAAAAAGGAAAAAGTAATGAATATAGACATTGTATCAGTCCTGCAAGGATTACATACCAGTTGATATATTAAATCATTTCCTGAAAGACATCCGAAAATAATTTTATCAATCTTTTGTGACAGTATGTTTTGCTTATTTTTTATTCAACGATAAGTAAAACATTCAGCATAGTTTACCACAGGATTTCATATTGTTTTGTTTAGGTTCATGAATGACGCGTCCAGAAATACTCTTCTGGTGGACTCGAACAACGACAGTTTTGATCTAGCTGCTCTCAATATTGAGAGAGGTCGTGAATGGGGAACACCATCATACACGGTGTTCCGGAATGAAGTCTGTAACCTTGGAGACGTAACCCAGTGGTCAGATCTGACAGATCATACAGCCGAGGTCCGTGCCATTCTGGAGAGTGTTTATGAGTAAGTAATCAAATTCGTAGTAGCGTCCAGTTTTATAACCTATATCATAGCGTCATGATAACAACGGAATTTAAGTAAATTCTTTTGATGAAAATCATGGTGGAAGTATCAAATGTTTTCTCGAGAAATGTTGCTGACATCGAAATGTCCAACTCTTCAAACACTTATTTGGCAATTTTAATCTTCGTTTCACATAGTAAACACAAAACTCTAATTATTGATTGTGTATTTAAAGTTCAATTAAATGTGTATAAAATAGTTCGTGTAGTAATAATGTGATTAGACAATGTCCACAGTTTAATTATTATACATACCTACATATCGGGGTTAAATATTCAGTTATGCATGTTAAATCAATTCCAGGACATCTGTTTTCGACAACTGTCTTACTGATTGATTACTTAGAGTAAAGACACAACTAATCCAGCCGTGCCCTGTCTGTTGGTTTCAGTGATCCCCGCGACATTGACCTGTGGACAGGCCTTGTGACTGAATCCCTGGTTGGATCCTCGCTGGCGGGTCCCACTCAGTCCTGCCTTGTGGCTAGACAGTTCGCCAATCTGAAACACGGGGACCGGTTCTGGTATGAGACTACGGACTCGGATGTAGGCTTCTCCACAGGTAAGTCAATATACTGTCATCTCACTCTCCCCCAGTCATACGGAGGATTTCGGAAAGCAACAAGATACGAAGTATATGAGGTCTTGATTGGAGTCACGTGTGTCCGTCAGTCGGTCAGTCTGCAGGTCGGTCAGTTGGTCCTTCTGTGGACGAGATTTGTCCGCCCTATATCTTGGCTACCTTTGGTCGAATTTGCTTTTAACCTTACAAGACTGGTAAGTACACAGCCTAGTTGAGCATATCGTTGACAACTCTTAATCAACTAGATTTTAAATGAGTAATGACCCTTTGTTCTATTTGGTATATATATTTTGTCCACACTATTTCTCGGCTAAAATGACTTGATTTTGATTTAACACCACAGTATTAATAGGTACCAAGTCTTGTTTCGTATACCGTTTGAACGCCATGATCATTCTGGCTTGATTTTAAGATTTATGGCCATTGGTTATATTTATTGAAGATAATTTGTCCACACCATCTCTAACAGCCACTGGTCAGATATTCATTTAACTCTATTACAGTTACAAATACCAAGCCTTCTTGCTCACATTTTAAGCTTTCATGCTTTTTTCTTCATTTTTTATTGAGTTCTGTCCCCATTGGCAAATTTCTTGAAAATATTTTTTCTGCTCTATTTCTTAGCTACTGTTGGTCGGATTTGGATTTAACTTTAGCATCAATAAGTATCAACCCTAGTTGCACATATCCCTTGCAATGTCAGCCTAATTTTAATCGAGTTATTACTTTATATATGTTTGATTATCTTTTGTCTGCGATACATGTATAAGTGTCCACCTGTTTTTTTTTCTTTTTGTCCTGCAACCTTTTCTGATATGCTTTCAATAACTTTGACGAAGCGATAACTGGGGGTATACATCATCTTCAGTGATAGTCAAAGACAATTGCGTGTATTGTCAATATAAGATATAGAAACAGATACGAGAAAGTATATTTTGTTGTCTTAGTGTCATGTATACCACTTACTTTATAGTCCAAGGTCATCTGAGACATGTATACCACTTTCTTTATAGGTCAGATTAACGAGATTAATAAAGTCACCTTGGCCAAGGTCATCTGATGACATGTATACCACTTTCTTTATAGTCCAAGGTCATCTGATGACATGTATACCACTTTCTTTATAGGTCGATGACGGATTAATAAGTCACTAGCAAGTATTGAATGAACAGTAACCACTTTCTATAGTCCAAGTACTGTGACATGTATACCACTTTTATAGTCGATTACGATTAATTTATAAGTACCTGCAAGATATCAAGGTCATCTGCGACAACATGGAACAGATCGATGAGCTCCCGCAAAACATATTTGAATATGGCTCGACAACGTACGTACAAATATTGTTTATTATTATATATGAAGATATTGATCCTTAAAATTAATGTTTAAACCTTTAAGGGTTTTACTGTGTTCAATTTTGTTGCTCATATTTAAAATCTCAGATGAGTAAATTATTGTACTGCAAGAAAAAATGTATCCAAACTTATTACATACATGCATATACATGTACGGTATTATAAGACTCGTGTGCAGATTTACCCATTTTATTTACCGCGTATTCAAGATAGAATTGCTTTATAAAATATATCTATCACAGTAAAACCCGTTTGATTTGGAGTTTTATACAATTACTTAAATAATTTTACTAGAATAACGCAAAATCGTGAGATTTGCACGTGTAAAATATTACATATTTATTTCAGAGTGACCTGTGACAGTTTAAGTGGAATCGATCTAAGTGTTTGGAGTGTCGGGAAAAAGTAGATGACGTCATCAAGGAACATTTTACTGCGACTTTGAAATATATTTCTACATCACTTACTCTTTTGAACTTTCACTTGAAATTAGAATAAAATAATGTTATTATTTATTATTTGATTATTCTGATATAAACCTATTTTAATGATGTTATCCGATTTCGACACACAAAAAAAACAACATGCTCAGATCCAGATGGGTGTAGGTAGGGGTTTTCATGACCCATGGCTGTTACCCCCCCCCCCCCCCCAAAAAAAAACAAAAACAAAAAAAAACAACAACAAAAAAAAAACAACAAAAAAAACCTTCCCGGAAAAAATTGCGTTGCCAACCCCCTTCCAGTAAACCCGATGGATTCTTCCTGAAAAATCTTAAAAGAAGAAGAGGAAGGTATGGAAGAAACCATGGACCCCTTTTTCCCACGTACGGCAATTTTTAAAGATTGGCCCCGAGAAGTCACGTACCCCGCCCCCCCTTCCTCACGTGCGAAATTTTTTAATAGATCAGCAGACATATTTGAGTCACATTATCCGGCCTGGAACTACCATTTGATAAACGCCAAGCACAAGGGAGATATACCAGTGCGATTGTCATATCGCGGCTTGGGATCGAATCCATGACTACCCGTTTACTGGGTGCGCTATGGCCTCTGGGCTACAGGGCACGGTCTATAAATACGTAAGTACTTAATCGGCCGGTTTGAAAACCGCCAACCCTTTCAAATCTAGTAATTATATTTTGTATTTTAGGAGAAAGACTGACAACAAATACGTAAATGCAGTATTGAATTAATGTCACTTATTGTAATTTAGATAAACCGGTAACCTGGAAACGCTCTCAAAAAACGCGCCCAATACAGTTTCTTTACTAAATAGAGACAAAGACGGAAAATTAAAACTAGCCATGAACCTTTTTTTTAAACTTTGCATGATAAAAAAAATTAGATAGAAACAAATTTGTGTGATATAAAATATAAAATGGGGGTCACCATTATATTTTTTGAGTTATCTCCCCTGACAGTGAGTGTTTTTTTTGGTCTTTTCTGTCATTTTCAAGGGCAGATAAATCAATATTATGGGTTAGCAACACCTCATTTAATTACAATTCGACGTTTGGTACTATATTCCCATTCACTGTGTATAAGTTTTAGAAATTCTGTGCTGCAGATTTTATACTGTAGTCACATACGCGAATATATAGAAATATTCTCTTTTTTTTCAAGAAAAAAGCAGTATGTTCATTTCCTGAAACATAATGAAAAAATATTGGATATAATTGTTTTAAACTTTGCTTTGCATAATTACTGAAAATAAGATGTCGATAGGCTTGATTTTGAGTTAACTGCTTTGAAAATGACTGAAAAAAAGCAAAAACTCACATTCAGGGGCAGATTATAAGTAGAATACCCCAATTTTTCCTAAATAAATTTGTTTCTAGTGTAATTCTCTATAATCATGCAAAATTTAAGAAAATTATCATGGCTAGTTTTAATTTTCCTTCATTGTCTATATGGTAAAAAACTATATTGGGAGTGTATGCCTTAAACTTAACTCGATAAGGGGTGCCTGGATAGCGTAGTGGTAACGCGTTTCGCTTTCACCAATGCCTCCCGGGTCGATTCCTCGTCACCTACGTGAGAGGGTAAAGTGGTCGCTCGTCCAGACACGTGGATTTCTCCGGGCTCTCCAGTTTCCTCCTACAATTATTACCACATACTCCGCCACCAGAGCCATCGAGAATGATTAATACACTTGTTTCGTTATCGATGTAAAAGAAAAAGGTAATAAAATAAAGGTCAACCGGAGCGGACATACGACGATGGCCGTGGAATTTTTCATCGACTTTTCCAGGGACCAACTTTAATTATGGAATAGAGCCATGTAATGTGAACATTTGTGCTAACTGAAAATAAGTTCTGACGTCCAGCCTTACGACCTTACCTTAGCAAGCTAGCATGGAATGTTTCTCATAAAACATCAAAAAGACCGGACATGGATTTGAAACCAAAGCGGCGGGGGGCTTAGTCACTGGGCTTATTCGGCTACGAAATTCACACCCCTTCAACGTTACAAGTATGTCAAATTAAAAGGTGGTCAATGCGTATCAAAAATTCGTGCCATTGTTTTCGAAAGTCTTAAAACCATTTGTAGGGTCGCTACAAGTATTGTATACATACAAGTAAGATTTTACACGCAAATCAATGACGTAAACAGGGCGAAGTTGGGTAGATCAGTCCTAAGCTGGATCAGTACTTTGGGCTTTGGATGGTCATTTAAGGTTGATTCGTAGCCTGACACTTGTAATTATCCATATCGACAAAACGCTTTCGTGGTTTAATCAGTAGTTTTAGAATGTAACTGCAATGATGAATGTTTCTTAATGGTTGTGCAATAGAAATAAGCACTCGAAATTGAAAATATATCAAATGTAACTGAATACAATGATATTGAACAAAGCACCCTTGCTGTATTCAAGTTCATGAATAAGCTTATAATGAGTTATTTGTAAATCATATCATCAAGAATAGATGTGTGTATTTTGTTGTAACTTAATTTATACATTAACATTTAGCCGAGTTAAAAAATAACGCATCTCTAAAATTTATCCATTGATATCAATATATAATCAGTTGATGTTAAAGCCTTCATGAGCGATGCTTCAATCTAGTGAACACCCTTAACACACAGAAACACTTTTGTAATTAATAGTTTAAAATGGAATGATCTATTTGAGTTAGAAGATATATAACTGCGTGAACATTTATTACTGCGTGTATATAGCATAATGGATAATTTTTTAGCTCAAAAATACGAAGTATGTCGAGCTTTTCTACTTACCCTGGCGGCGTCGGCGTCACACTTTAATTAAGGTTGCATGCAACTTGCTACCATGCATATGTTTTCGTAACCAGCTATTCTTATGTATTTGTTTCTTCACTTAACTCTTCAACTCTTCAATAAAATTCATGCAAGAAATGACTTTTTTGGACTTTAAAAGTTTTAAGCTGTGAAAGCAGCAAACTTTCATACATATATCTCAGCAATATGTTACGAAAACTTAAACTTCATATTTGTGCCTACCTAGGCGCAACAGATTATAAATTTATATAATTCTTTAATTAAATATAAATTATGGCACCTTGAAAATATCAAATCAGATCATCCATGGCCTTTTGATCCAACGTATTGATCTCTTTTAGAAAAACGTTCTTTCTAAGGTGACCGTGAAACCACAGTGTTAAGTATGAATAAATGAAGGACTGTCACAATAACATGTATTGATGACTTATCAGTGTTATTCTCCCTTTAGGACCACGGTCAAGCAAAGTCCGTGAACTGTTGTGACATTCGAACACGAAGGTCGGTAAGGTCTTACTCCGGAATAATAAACAGTGAATTATTTTCTAAGCTGAACTGTAGATACAAACACAGTTTTAAAGTTCAAATGAATAAAGGTCTACAAAGAATAATTATAATAGATTTACTGAATTAATGTGATGCTTTTCAACAGTTTGTGCCTATACGAAAAATCACATTGGTGGCAAAATATAAAACATGACTAAGTATAACACACCTGAGCACATAATTCTAACAACGCAAATGAACCCACAACCTCCTGATTTTGTGACGGTCGCTCTTATCGCTCAGCCTTACATCTCACAACCTATCTCGTTCCGTATCTTTTATTTGTGTTGTTCTAGGATTTTACATTAAACGGATGATTCGGCCCTTTATGTTGATTAACTGAACAATGCGTACTTTCTATTTATCGTGTCGATGTGGTTTCATACACTTACGTCTATACAATACGCTGTCTCAGCTGAAAATGTTCAGCCGACGACAAATATCTACCAAATTTTTTAAATGATATCTTTAGTGGATCTATGTAGTCTTTGTTTGATATTATGTGAACTTTGTCAAGGAGCATTTCAGCCATTTTTTGTAAATATTACAGGTCGAATCTAGCCCAAGGGGTACGCATAAACGCTCTGATTGATTTTTTTTTTTATCAAAATACCCCGTTTACTTAAACGTGTTTGTGTGTGAACGCAATTATATTTCCTTAATGTAGACCCTATTTTATTTTGACTGCTGCAATTTTTTCTCTCTCGAAAGAAATTTCATAGGCAATAGAAAAAAAGTCGCACATTCTTTTGCTGAGTAATGGTGCCGATATAGCATTAATCTAACGTCTAGTCACCGACATTCAAACATTCTGTTCAGCCACAGCCTTTCCAGTAATGCACGATAACCGCACTGTCACGTGTCCCGGTGGTCAAACTGTCCTGCTAAGCTATATAGTTTAGTGATTTTCTTTTTGATTTTCCGTTTGATTAAAGGGCGATATTAAATTACGAAATATATACAACGCCGATAAAAACGTGTTTGCCGCAACACTTGGTTTTCCATTTGACCGATTAATATTGGTAAACAAATATGATACAAAATCAACTTTATGATTTTAAGTCATGTATGCCAAGTAATTAATCTATATATATATATATCATTTTTCAAGCCAGACTTCCATTAAGTTTGAAAGTTAAAATCGTTTCAGAGGTTTTAAGCCTAGCAAAGCGAGTGTCATCTTTTAAAAGCTTTAGCCCACCTGAACACTGTGCGGATATGGGAAGAGAACACTCGAAAGAGATGTTGACAGTATCAGAAGATAGATAGATAGAGATATGTATAAGCTGCATCACACGGTCCACCAAATATCTTCTTTGCCTTTTATACCTGTTTATATTGTCAAGGATTTTAGTCTGCTCGTCCATGTTGTATACGTTTAAATATCTCCGTCATTCAAAGAACAATTTGAACGAAACAAATTTGTATCGCTATTAGCTATTGAGAACAGGACTGAAGAAATGTGAAGTGTTTATAAAATACACCTTTTATAAAATTACTAAATGCCATTAGAGTGTAAATATTTTTGCATGATTATTGAACAGAGTATGACATTGACTATAACATTCAAAGGTCCACGTAGCGCGATGTGTTGCATCTCTATTAACAATATACCGCCAATTAAAAATGATTTTTCACTTACCGGTACTACATCGTTTATAGATTTATAAAAAAAGAAAAAAATCACACATACTTTTATAGGAGAATTTTGCGTGAATGTATTCGAATGTACACCTAGATCATTTCTAAACCTACACCTTGATGCAAAAAAAGGTCATTATATTTCATAATGATTCAATTTTCATGAAAAAAGAAAGAAAATTAGAAATAAAACTGACTTATTGTAGACTAACGCAAATGGTACATAATGTGCAAATATCTTCTGTAAAATAACAGTTAAAAGCATTGAAAATGTTGATCAAATTACCCAATGTTTAGCCATTAAAATTTAGTCATCAATTTATGCACTCGTTATTTGTTAACGGAGACATACGGAATGTCGAGTTGACGAGGATATGCGAAATCTGCAAATTAGTTATTGACTGATATTCAGTAAAGAAATATTTCTTATTTAGACATTGTAGTGTCGTTGTCGTTTATAAGTAAGTAGAGATCACAGCTCATAACAAATCTGTAGCTTCTGTCAAAAGAATATTAAATTGCCCTCGGATGCATAA
>CM037784.1:64559087-64603631 GCA_021229015.1 Solen grandis
CACCGTAGGGCTATGATTTGTACAATCTTGGTAATGGCCCATAAGATGATGCTACATACCAAATATCTAAGCTCTAGGCCTTGCAGTTTTGCAGAAGAAGATTTTCAAAGTTTGCATTTTTAAAATCTATTTTTAGCTCCTGTGACCTACTTTTTTAACCAATCTGAATAATTTGTACAACTTTGATAGAGGGCATCATAAGGATGATTCCTGTGAAGTTTGGTCAAAATCCCTTCAGCGGTTTATGAGGAGATGTTGTTTAAAGCAAATTGTTGACGACGGACGGACGCACGCACGCACGCACGCACGCACGGACGACGGACGACGGACGACGGACAAAAGGCGATCACAATAGCTCACCATGAGCACGTTGTGCTCAGGTGAGCTAAAAATGCGCTTTATCATATTAATCAACTGTTACGCTAATTAGTAATTAACAGAAGATCGGCTTTATCAAAGCGGAATGATTATGCGTGAGCAGTGACCAACACAGGGATATTCGCACCTCGGCAAACTGCCAAGTAACTGCGACATAAGAATTAGAAATAAGGTGTGAAATACATACTGCGGACAGGTAAAAAAAATCGAGATAGCGAAAAAATCGAGATAAGAAAAATCGAGATATGAATGCTAAATTAATATTAATAAAGAAGAAAAAAAATCGGGACTTTGCAAAAAAATCGACATAGGCAAAAAATCGACATAAACGAAGTTGACATAACAAGTGCCGACTGTATATATATTCTTCCTCGTTAATGTTGATGAGAAATTTAAATTATCTTGGAAATTGTAGGTCACACTGCAAAGGAAAATGCTATTTTTGCAAAAGCATCTTAAACAAAATTGATTAAATTTAGAATACAATTTCCCTGACAGACATGTTCCACAATATGGTGTCTTCACCAGTTTGGGGTAGAAATTTTTTAAGTCCATCCTATGAAGTTAGCGCACGTTGGAAAAATGCATTAATGTAAATATAGGTCTTACGAATCTTAATATAGTTTCAATACCGTCTGTGACGGTATTGCCTGTGATGGGGAAACCACCAATTTTTTAAATGGGTATTGATAGACATAATACAAACATATAGTTAAAAATCTTAAAAGTCTTAGTCAATTACCATCTGTGAAAGAGCTGCTTTAATTGTCAAGGTCATGACACACCCTAAGGTTATTAGCAACCTTTGTTCAAAAAATTATGAACTTCTTTGGTTAAAGACTTATAACACGAAATGAACATGAAATCGGGACAGTCAGATGGATAAAGTGATTCCTATGTATTTTCTTATACTTCTTCAGCAGTATAAAAGGGCATGCATGTGATTTATCATGCTGTTAACAAACACTATAAGTTTCAAATGTTTGGAAACATTACACATCAGACATAATTATAAGGACCCCTGAACAGTAGAAATAATGGTACATTTACATCTCAGGTACATTAGAATTTATTAATCCATGGTCATGACAAGAAATGCCCAAATCATGACTGAATATAACATTCAGCTGGACACCTAAATACACACTTCTCCAATATAATCTTAACAACTTAAAAATAAAACTAGATGTTCTTTTGTTCTGACAAAAGATAGGACTTTCTGCGACAATGAGTCAAACTTGAGCGACTGAGTCACTTTGATCCTTTTACACATGCTACCTAAATATCAGTATCCTAGCTCATCTGGATAAGATGTTATGCTTGAATGGATTTTGACGTTGTCTTCTTCCAAAGATTCTCAGTCATTTTTTTAAGTTTTGGAAGATGAAGACTGGGATGCACAACTACATTGTAATATACACGTTCTGTGAAATTTTCATCAAAAACCCGTCCAGAAATAATGGCTGTAGAGCGCATACAACCGTTTGTTAATATAAGAAATTATTTTCATGTAATAACGTCATGTGTATATGACGTTCATTTTCACAAAATGTTAAAAGTTATCCAGAGACCTACATATTGACAAAATATCAACTTTCTATATCATATAGAACCAATAATATAAGCATATAAAATTTGACGTCCTTGGTTCAAATCTTGGATATGCCATAGAACCTTGGACTTTTCAAATTTTGAAAAACGGACACCGGAACGCACAACTAGAACCTATTATGCAGATTCTGTGAAAATATTAGGGGTGTAACGATATACCGGTATATTGCAATATGCCTTGAAAGCGTATCGTATCGCGATACGGAAAGAGCGTACCGTTTTTTTTTATTGTATCGCCAGAAATCTGCAGAACCATACTTCATTTTAGATAAAAATTTGAATGTTAACGTGAAAATAAACACCACTAAGTCGGCACGGCTCCTTGTTGTTTACCAAAACTCCTTCGCAGTGGCTTGGCTCCGATAGATAGTTAGAGAGCACTCTGTGTTGACGTTTAAATTCCGGTTCCTATTTGCAAAGTTCAAGATAGAACTTTTATGCATAAAATCCTGCCTTTAAGTTTATATTATACTATTCTTATAATCAAACGAATTTGATTTAAACAGACAAGCATAAAACATACAGTAAGATTATTTTATTTCTTCGCCTTTATTAAAAAACAAACAAACAAACACCTATCGAAAATTCATAGGCGCCGGTAAATAAACCACGCTGTATCTAAGCGTCTACCAACGATTTTCCCGCAAAAATGTCAGAAGATGATGCCTACGAATATGTGGCGAATCCGAAAGCCAAAAGCAAGGTATGGGAGAATTTCAGTCTCAAAAGGCATCGAAAAAACGGCGACATTGAAACAAACATAGCTTTTTAGTATTAAATATTTTATTATAATCTTCTACTAGCTGAGTGTAGCCTTTAGCCTTGTATTAACAAAACCGCAATATATTGCAATACGTATTGCAATACAGCGTTGGCATATCGCAATATATCGCAATACGGTCTGGCCGTATCATTACACCCCTAGAAAATATGATGAAAATCAAGTCTTTAATAATGGCTCTGGACGGTGAACAAACTCTTGTAGTCAATTTCATAGTGAGGTCATGGACCTATAAAAATCATAGAAATCAAAATATCAGCGTCTAAAGCATATGTTCATAAATTTTCATTGCCCATGGACCATTGTAGCATATATGATTTTCTTGTTAATATTAGAAATAAGTTTTCATGCAATGAAGTCATATGATGTTCTTTTTCACAAAATATCAGTCACCGAGAGACCTACATACTCACAAAATTTCAACTTTCTATTTCAAATAGGACCGATTTAAAAAGCATTTAAAAATTGACGTCCTTGGTTCGAATCTTGGATTTGCCATAGATCCTCGGACTTTTCGAATCTTGAAAAACGGACACCGGGACACACAATAAGAACCTAATATACATATTCTGTGAAAATTTGATGAAAATCCGCCCATTAATAATGGCTCTGGACGGTGTATAAACTTTCAGAGTCAATTTCAATTGTGATGTCACATGACGTCATAAGCCTATGTTAATCATTGAAATCGAAATTTCAGCATCTGAAGCATATGTCATTAAATTTTCATTGCCATTCAATAACTTCAACATATAGAAATATTCTTGTTAATATTAGAAAAACATTTTCATATAAAGACGTCATGTGATGTCATATGACGTTCATTTTAACAAAATCGTTAAGACTCACAGAGACCTATATACTGACCAAATATCAACCAAATATCTCAAAAAGGACTGATTTTATAAGCATTTGAAAATTTATGACCTTGGTTCGAATCTTGGATTCGCCATAGATCCTTGGACTTTTCGAAAGTTGAAAAACGGACACCGGGATGCACAACTAAAACCTAATATACACATTCTGTGAACATTTGATGAAAATCGGTCCATTAATAATGGCTCTGGACAGTATACAAACTTTCGTAGCCAATTTCAAATGTGACGTCATAGGCATATGAAAATCATTGAAATCGAAATTTCAGCTGTGAAGCCAGTGTCATTAAATTTTCATAGCCCTTCGAAAATTTCAACATAAAGAAATAATCCAGTAAATATTAGAAATACATTATCATATAATGACGTCACGTGACGTCATATGACGTTAATTTTCCTAAAATCGTTAAGACTTCCAGAGACCTATATACTGACCAAATATCAACTTTCTATCTCAAAAAGGACCGATTTTATAAGCATTTGAAAATTTACGACCTTGGTTCGAATCTTGGAATCGCTATAGAAACTTGGACTTTTCGAATTTTGAAAAACGGACACCAGGATGCACAACTAGAAATTAATATACACATTCTGTGAAAATTTGATGAAAATCGGTTCATCAATAATGACTGTAGACTGCGTACAAACTTTTGTAGCATATGTCAATTGTGACGTCATATGACGTCATAGACATATGAAATTCATAGAAATCAAAATTTCCTCACGTGACTAATAAGCCATAAAAATTTCATCGTCCTAGGATTATTGCAACATAGAAAAATAAGCGTTTAGTTAGGAAGAAAAAAAGAATAATAATAATAATAACTAGACTTCTTTTGTCCTGAACAAAAGAAAGGGCTTTCTGCACTGCAAACCATGTCAAAACTGATCATACTTATTTATTTTTCTGACATACACCATCTTCAAAAATTGAAGAAAATCCGTCCCGAATTGACAGCTGTAGAGTGCAAACATAAATAGCAGAGGAAATCTGTGATTTCATATAACATAATTTAAATTTTAAAGTCATTGCATTCAAAAGGGAATATGTGGCTTTGTTTTCAGTTATAATTTCATAATGCTAATTTTTCCAGAACTATCTTTAAGATAACTACAATAATACTCAATCTTCGTGTTCTGCAAGGGAATGAAGTATCACTAGTCCTCTTAACATGCTAAAAAGGTATACAAGATTCCTTTTCTACGAAATATTCATTTCTCATATCTTCATTGAAGATTCTTCTTCAATTGAAGGGGGCACAGAGCATTAAAATAAATTACTGTATCACATTTTACCTTTAATGTAACAGAAATAAAATTTAGAATAATATGTGGGATCAACTGCAGAAGCACAAGGAAAAATGTTTTTTTTGTTTGTTTTTTTTTGTTTTGTTTTTCCCCAGAAATTATTACTTTCATGCAACTTCCTTATATGATGTCCGATTTTAAAAACCCAGGTATCGTTAGAAAGGTCTTCAGAATTCAAACATGCACTTACTTTATGTTTAAACCTATCTGTTAGGTTTTTGCGATATATAAACTTATTCCTCCCCCCAAAACGGCAAAAATCAGCAAAGATATTCATGTCAATTACTACCATTCGACAAATAACTTAATAAATAATAGACCAATCATTAAGATCTGCATAGCATTAGAACCGCATTGCATCATGATAAAAATATTGTTCTTAATGATATTTTCAACAAGAGGGTCAAGGTGGCCCTAAAGACGCTCACCAGAGAAAAACTGCCTTCATTGCCTGTACAAGTTACTAAATTAAAGCATAATAATAATCCATCAGATTATTTATAATTCCACGAACTAAAGAGAGCCTGTTGTCGAAATTTGAAGTCAAACTTGACTGAAAAATTATGGCTTAAAACACACAAATTTAAACATCAAAAGGGGCGTAACTCCTGACCTAATTGGCAGATGTCAGCCATTATCGAACTTGGCAGAAAGAATATGGCTATATACATTGTTCTAAAGATTGAAGATGATTACTTCAGAAATGAAAATGCTAGAGTATAAATAAAGTGAAATATTACATTTTCTTATATCAAAAGGGGCATAACTCCTGACCTAATTGACAGATATCAGCCATAATTGAAACTGGCCACAAGAATATGGCTATAAACATTGTCATAGAGTTTGAAGATGTTTCTTAAGAAATGAAGATACTAGGGTGCAAACAAACTAAAAATTGGCATTTTTTAATATTTAAAGGAGCATAACTCATGATCTTATGGGTCGATATCAGCCATAATCAGAATTGTCCAAGATTTTATGGTAATAAACATTGTCATAAAGTTTGAAGATGATTGCTTAAGAAATGTAGATGCCAGAGTGCAAACAAACTGAAAATTGGCATATTTTAATATCAAAAGGGGCATAACTCCTGATGTAAGAAGTTAATATCAGCCATAATTGAAGGTGAGATAATGGTAATAAACATTGTCATAAA
Source organism: Solen grandis (assembly GCA_021229015.1). Classification (NCBI taxonomy): domain Eukaryota; kingdom Metazoa; phylum Mollusca; class Bivalvia; order Adapedonta; family Solenidae; genus Solen; species Solen grandis. Next base: position 64,565,197 of record CM037784.1, read on the forward strand.
GTTTGAAGATGGTTGCTTAAGAAATGAAGATGCAAGAGTGCAAAGTGACAATGACAATGTGAAATCTAGCTTTTTTCAATATTAAAAGGGGCATAACTCCTGACCTAATAGGCCGATATCAGCCATAATCGAACTTGACCAAGATTTTATGGTAATAAACATTGCTATAAAGTTTGAAGATGATACTTAAGAAATGAAGATTCGAGAGTGCAAACAAACTAACTGTGGACGACGGACGGACGGACAATGGACATTCATCAATCCTTATAGCTCATCTTGAGCACATGTGCTCAGGTGAGCTAAGAATTAATAGTTTCTTAGAAAAAAGCAATCAAGTGATTAGGACTAACTGCAGAAGTGCATGAAAGAACGGTATAAATTAATTTTTATTCCTCATCTAACTTCCTAATATAATGTCCAATTTTAAAAAAAGAAAGGCCTTTATATTTCCAACATTTCAGGAGTTTTATGTCTCAACTTTTCTGTTACGTGTTCTGAGATATAGAAAGTTATTTTTCAAGGAAACGGCAAAAAATCGGAAAAACGATGTTCATGTCTATTATTGCCCTTCGACAAATAACTTTATAATGAATGGTCCGATCATTAAAATCTGCATACCATTAGAACCGCATTGCATCACACTAATAATACTGTTCTTTATGTTATTTCAAAAATTAATAGTTTCTTAGAAAAAACAATAAAATGAAAAGGACTAACTGCAGAAATGCATGAAAGAACGGTTTAAATGAATTTCTTATTTCTCATCTAACTTCCCTATAGGATGTCCGATGTCCAATTTTAAAACGCTAGGTACCATTAGAAAGGTCTTTAAATTTCCAACATTTCACGTTTTTCATGTTTCAACTTTTCTATTACGGGTTTTAAGATAAAGAAAGTTATTTTTTAAGGAAAACGGCAAAAATCGGCAAAAAGATGTTCATGTCTATTATTGCCTTTCGACAAATAACTTTATAATTTATTGTCTGATCATTAAAATCTGCATATCATTAGAACCGCATTACATCATGCAAAAAGAAATTGTTCTTTATGTTATTTTTTTTAAAATATTAGTTTCTTCGAAAAAAGGAATCAAGTGATCGGGACTTACTGCGGGAGTGCATGAAAGAACGGTTTTACTGCATTCTTAGTTTTCATGTAACTTCCTTATATTAAGTCCAATTTTAAAAAGCTAGGTACCGTTAGAAAGGTCGTTTCATTTCCCACAATTCCCTCGCTTAATAATTGTATGTATCTTTAAACACTTTGTAGCTACAGGCGTTTAAACCTTGAGCATACGGCAAAAATCGGGGATAAATATGTTCATATCGTTTTGTTTTTCCCTATTACTTAATGAATATTAGGTCAATCTTTAAAATTTAAACACCAAAAGAACGGCCGGGCATTGATCTACAAATTATATTCATACTCTTATTAACAAAAATCAATAATTATGGAGATATAAGTAGTAAAGTGCGCTTAGGGTTGCAACACTTTTGTTTTTCTGCAATAACTCAACTGATTCAACCCCAATCTTCAATAACTATATATTACCTAAAAGGCCTTTCAAAGCACTACAAATTATACGCATAGTGTCTCGATAAAATATTTTTCGTTTTTGAGATATTTAAGGCCGAAGAAAAAACCGATAATTGACATGTAACCTTGACCTTAGCTATGATCCGGAAAAGGAAGTGACTGATGACAATAAGAGGCTATGTTGCACCTTCAGTGAAAATTTTATGCAAATCGGTCAAAAACTTTGTCTTCCAGTGCTAAAAAACGTATATTTTGGATAAAAATTTTGATAACGCGTCATGACGTCATTTTACTTCATACGACGTCAGTCTTCTCAGAGCGTAAAGAAATCATTAGGACACATATTCTGTCTAAATTTCATGTTTCTAGCTTATCTTAGTGCTTTGTAATACTTCAATACATTTTTTGGTCCAAAGTTCGAAACTTGGTTCAGCCATAGATCCTTGATCTTTTCAAATATTGCAAAATGTATATAATCCTGCACAACAAGAACTTAATATATACATTCTGTGAAAAAATCAAGTAAATCGATCCAGACATGACGGCTGTAGAGAGCGAACAAACTTTTGTAGCTTTTTTCAGCCCTGACGTCATGTGACGTCACATGAAGAAAAGAAATATGACGATCAAAAGCGCCAAAGTCACTGTGCATACTGTTAAAATTTCATGCTGCTAGCTCATCGGCAACCTTTTTTAATTTGAACCTCATAAGGAAGAAACAAGAGGGCCAAGATGGCCCTAAAGACGCTCACCTGAGGACATTTGTGCTGACCAAGTTTGAGGAAGATTGAATCAAAATTGTGGCCTCCAGTGTGTAAACAAGGTTTTTCTAAGATTTGACCTACTGACCTACTTTTCAATTGCTTTTTAGGTCTATTAGATTAATGATCTTCGATAATTTGTTGAAATTTCTGAGGAGAATCGTATACCTACCAAACTGAAACCGGAAATGGAGGGCTGAATAGTTTCCTAATTTTTCATTGGTTAATAATATTATAACCTAAATCGACCGAATGTGTTTTTATTACCAACAATACGATTATCTGTACTTTCATATCTTTCTTAAAGAAAACCTTTATTCAAAATATACAATTGACACAATATATTCTCTTAGTCTTTTTATCATTTTATTTAATCGTAGATACTGATTTTAATATAAAACATATATCAAGTATGTAATTTAAAGTAAAAAGTGATTCAATCAAGGGCCAAATTTTAACCATTATCTAGTCATAATCTCTCAAACTAGTAATATTGCAAAATATTTTTTTATGATTGGTCTATATGAATTATGTGGGTACGGACCACTAGACAATATTTCACATCATATCTATAGATTAAGCTCTAGGTCTTTTCCTATGTAACTCTATGTGAAACAAGTGACCACTGGTGCGGGGTCATTTATCACCGCAAGGCTATGATTTGAACAACTGAGGTAATGAACCATTATATGATGCTACATACCAACAAGAGTGCCAGTGATGCCACAATATACGCCGCCACAAAATATAAAGACCAAGAGGGGTCTTTTAATTATTGCTTTTAACATTTCTGTAAGCATAACCTCATAATGAAGTCTGTAAGACCAATTAATTTAGCTGAACAGAGAAAGAACCCTAAAAATGCTTCCAATATGACAGTAGGTCAAATAGCAGTATCAATTTGAATCCTTTATTCTTTCTCCCCATAACTCTTGCAAAAATCACTGTACCAGAAAATCCTTGCCTTATGCACTTTTACCTGTTTAGAAACTTGAGTTGTGTTTTAAAGAGACCATGTTTAGAAAGGCATAACTATTGCAAATATTGATGAACATCAAAGCCCCTGCTTTGTGCATATCTACCCAGTATAGTAATGACATTGCCCAAGTTTTGAAAAGATTAGGTCAGAAACATACAAGAAATTGCATTCCCAAAGCTGAAATATCAATCAGCTAAAAAGACTAAGTTTCAGGGGACACAAATCTTGCAAAAATTAATGTACCGGAAAATCACCACTTCATGCACATCTACCCATTATAGTAATGATATTGACCAAGTTTTGAAAAGATTCATTCAGAAATGTAGGAGGAGTTGCGTTCACAAGGCTGCAATATCAATCAGCTACAGAGACTAAGTTTCAAGGTACACAAATCTTGTAAAAATCAATGAACCATAAAATCGCCACTTCATGCACATTTACCCATTAAAGTAATGACATTCACCAAGTTATAAAAAGATTCATTCAGAAATGTAGGAGGAGTTGCGTTCACAAGGCTGCAATATCATTCAGCTACAGAGACTAAGTTTCAAGGGACACAAACCTTGTAAAAATCAATGAACCAGAAAATCACCACTTCATGCACATCTACCCATTATACAGTGCGGCTCGCGTTCAAGTTGGCACACGGAACGCACGTTACACACACGTTACACGGACACGGAACGCACGTTACACGCACGTTACACGGTGCACGTACGTTACACGTTTGGTTCATATACACGATACACGGTCCACACGATACGGACGATCCACGATGCAAACGCTGCCGGCTTATTCGGTCAACTCGGTTGTTTACGTCCATAGATTACTTCTCTATGCGTCATTAGTTAACAAGAGAACTAAATAAGGAATCAAGAGACAAGCGATCGTATTAAATTCTCGTTTTAGATTTATAATAACTACATGTAATTGCTAGTAAACTTATATTTCATGTTTGTTCTTTTAGATACGTCGAAGATCTGAAAGAAATGATTACTTTTTTATTCTTATATGATCACGTTCATGTACAATGTATGAATGCATACTCCATTCAATGCGTATGATCTATTTTTCACACTATCATTAAAGTTTGGGAACAAAATTCCATATATAATCAATAAATGAAACATCAAAGGAGTTACCTTTTTATTTAATTAATTACCGATCTGGTCATTTACCGAAACAAATCTGAACACAGAATTAAAAAAATCGTATCGTATTGTTGGTAATCTATAATTTTAGCCACATATACTAGCTGTAGTTGTTTTCGTCCATAGACACTTATCAATCTTTTTTTTTTCTAATTCTTTTAATATGATTACTCATTATTGGAAGACAGACAAAACAACCAACCCCAAATGATTTTCAAAAGACGGATAAAAACATTTAGGAGTGGAAAAATCGAGCCCATTTTATCTTTATAATTACCTGTACCATCACCAGGATATGTATGGAAAAGCGAGTATTTAAAGTTATGCTTTCGGCAATTAATTCCTAATTTCCTATCAGTTTACCGAATAAATTCAAAAAACGCAATCGATCAATAAGTTCATCTTATTAAGTTTTTCCTTAGTATCTATGACAACACTGAAGACTTTTTTTTATAGATAAATCGTGTTTCTATCCTTCACATGAAGAACGACAAATATTTTTAAGTTGCAAAATGAAAAGAAATCTTACACCACATACAATGTCAACTCGTAGATCTGCTATAAAACCATCAAACAACCGCTTACACAAAACTTTCAGCTGGAAAAAGAAACCGCTAACTGTCGTCAGTTTCTGATTCTTGCAGTATGTTAGTTTCCTAGGTGTGTAGAGTGGATATTTAGACACAGAGGGGTTCAGTTTTGGTGACACTTTTGTATTGCTGTGTATTGTTGTGCTATGTGCCTATATAGATGTGCTATATGCTAAATCACTTGATTCCTACCTATGCTGTTTACATAACAGCGCATGTCACAGTTTACATCCTATTTAACATGAAAGCAAATTACGTCACATTGTCACAGGATTGGCACGTGCCGAATAGAAAGTACATAATTAAAGCAAGACTTTTAGATTGAAAGAAATATGTTTTTCTTGGATATTTATTTTGTGACATGGATAGTCTACTTATATATTATATCTATTACATGTATATCTAGCATTTTTATATAACTATTTATATATAACTAGCATTTTTTCTACAAATCGTGCTGGTATGATTTTAATTTTCCAATCTGCATTTATTTATTGTATAATATCAGTAGCAATATGACCGAAATTCGTCATTAACTACAATTAAAATAGAGATTAATCTGCATAACAAAATTGTATGACATAATTTTAAAGAAAAAAAAACTGATATCAAATTATCTATACACGAGTCACAGTGACTTTTATCAGACACACACAAACAATAAATATTTAAGGGGATCACAAAGATGTGTTTTCTTCAGTTTCTGTTTAAGTAGGTTATATAATTGTATACATGTTATGTATTATTTTGGCTTCGTGTGAGAAAACCTTAATCGGACAGCTCCTCTGAAAAGCCGACCGACCAATGTTATATCTCAACTTTCATAAGAGATGTTTAATTGTTAAAAATGTATAAATTAAAGTATCTGACAAAGAAGAAATAAGATGTGTGTGTGTGTTCATATGCCGATGTACTTTTTTAGAATATATATTTTCCATAATTTATCATGACGCTCTCTATATATATTTCGTATATATTCTTAATCCATAAACTATTTATTCTCTGATGTCTAAATGAGTTTCCACCCATTTTCCACTCTGATTCATAATTTGTCTATATAAGATTGACAGGAGCAATGTATGTTTATATGGCAGTGTTGTTATTAGGTTTTTCTTTGTGTTGTATGTTATGTACATGGGGAAAAAGTAAATGATCTTTTATATTCTGTACACACAAACGACAAGTACCTGCACCTAATTTTGATAACCAGGCCAGACCCTCGACACAGAAGGGACAGTATCTGCATCCGCTCACATATGACACTGTATAATGATAAGTCACAAAATCCATTTCCTGTAACGTCCTTTTGACTGGTGATCACTGGTTTATAACACCGTGTAATAATATGGCTGAGTAGACGTTATGTCTTTTACACGAAACCCGAGATGAATTTCGTTAGTTGCTAAAATGTACTTTCTTTTATGCGGCAAGGTGTTGATTTTTTACCGCATAATAGCAGGCGGTATATTTTGTGCCAATGTATTTGTTTTTAATAATATTATGAACGAAAATGACAAACTTAATTCAGGTTAATATGTCAGTTTATTATGTTAATAACTGGCGATACTTAAATACTTACCTGGCAAACTTCTTTTTATTTGTGAGATTATCTCTTTCTCTCATTTCTTTTCCAATTTCAAACAGCCTGGCTAGAATAAAATATTGTGCTTCATACCCGATCACTTAACGATTATTTTTTTATCGCTTTGTAATTCGATGTTTTCTCTGTTCTCACTTCTTCTTCCGATTTCCTTTTCAGATTAATTTTAATTTATTTAAACCACTTATTTTTACTGCAGACTGTTTTAAGATGATATACATGTTTTCTTCTTTTTTTCCGACTTAGTTTTACTTTATAGCACAGTTCTTTTCTATGTTTTCCTCCGATATAGTAAATATTGTTCTCTTTCTTTTTTTTAAAATAATGTTTACGTTAATATATATATATATATATATATATATATATATGTGCAATAAAGGATTTGTAAAAAAATAACCTTACATATTCTTAAAATTAAAAAACTTTATTTTTTTAATGTAAAAAAAAAACAACTGTTAATTTCGTAAATATAAGTACACCCAGTAAGGTAAAGTCTCGACACAATGTGATTGAAATCGTTTCCTGTGCTGTGTAGTGTCAAGCTGGAAACACCAAGGATAGTACACAGGAAGTTCTTGTCAAACGTGTCAGGGGCGTCACCTGCGAATTTTTATCTAATTATCTCCAATGAATTAAGTAGAATGCCAAATTCAAACAGTAAATTTTGCGATAATGTTGGTCATTTGTTACATTTTTATTTCGCTGTCAAAACCGTGACGTAATATATCCTGATGTGGTTACATTCATTGAAATATTTAAGGATATATTTGGATCACCTGGAAAAAAAGGTACGTTTATGTTTAATGTTTATTTATTATTTTTTTTTTCTTCATATTTTGAATTTGAATGACAATGAAAACACATGTACGTCACCCTTCTAACTGTATCACTTTTAGGTATTATGCAATTTTAAATATAACGAACAATCAAGAGTAGAAATCTGTATTTTGAATGCACATTAAATCGCAATCTCTCGGTCCACAAAATATATCGTGCAGAACGATTCACACGGTACAAACGATGCGATAAACGAAACACGTTACACGTTACACGAAACAAGTTAAATCTGAACGATAAACGCACGCACCATACACGCACGATACACGGTTACGGAACGCACGTTACACGCACGATACACGAAAAATATGCCAACTTGAACGTGAGCCCCACTGTAGTAATGATATTGACCAAGTTTTGAAAAGATTCATTCAGAAATGTAGGAGGAGTTACGTTCACAAGACTGCAATATCAAACAGCTACAGAGACTAAGTTTCAAGGGACACAAATCATGTAAAAATCAATGAACCATAAAATCACCACTTCATGCACATCTACCCATTATAGTAATGATATTGACCAAGTTTTGAAAAGATTCATTCAGAAATGTAGGAGGAGTTGCATTCACAAGGCTGCAATATCATTCAACTACAGAGACTAAGTTTCAAAGGGACACAAATCATGTAAAAATCAATGAACCGGAAAATAGCCACTTCATGCACATCTACCCATTATAGTAATGACACTGACCAAGTTTTGAAAAGATTCATTCAGAAATGTAGGAGGAGTTGCGTTCACAAGGCTGCAATATCATTCAGCTACAGAGACTAAGTTTCAAAGGGACACAAATCTTGTAAAAATCAATGAACCGGAAAATCGCCACTTCATGCACATCTACCCATTATAGTAATGACATTGACCAAGTTTTGAAAAGATTCATTCAGAAACGTAGGAGGAGTTGCCTTCACAAGATATGGACGGACGGACAGACGGAGAAGATGATGCCAATATACGACTGCCTCCGGCGGCGTATAAAAATCTAAGCTCTAGGCCTTCTGGATTTATAGAAGAATATTTTTAATGATTTTCCTATTTAAATCTATGTAAAACAAGTGACCCCTGGTGCGGGGGCATTTATCACCATAGGGCTATGATTTGAACAATCTTGGTAATGAACCATTAGATGATGCTACATACCAAATATCTAAGCTCTGGGCCTTATGGATTTACAGAAGAAGATTTTTTAAGATTTTCCTATATAACTCTATGTAAAACAAGTGACCCCTAATGCGGGGGCATTTATCACCATAGGGCTATGATTTGTACAATCTTGGTAATGGCCCATAAGATGATACTACATACCAAATATCTAAGCTCTAGGCCTTGCAGTTTTGCAGAAGAAGATTTTCAAAGTTTGAGTTTTTAAAATCTATTTTTAGCTCCTGTGACCTACTTTTTCAACCAATCTGAATAATTTGTACAACTTTGATAGAGGGCATCATAAGGATGATTCCTGTGAAGTTTGGTCAAAATCCCTTCAGCGGTTCAGGAGGAGATGTTCTTTAAAGCAAATTGTTGACGACGGACGGACGCACGCACGCACGGACGACGGACGACGGACAAAAGGTGATCACAATAGCTCACCTTGAGCACTTCGTGCTCAGGTGAGCTAAAAAGTAGAATAATAATAAGAAGAAGAAGAAGAAAAAACATAACACACCCAATAGGTCTTTCTGCTTGAGGCAGAAAGCCCTAACTAGAGTGGCTAACGCGACAGCATCAGTTTTCGCAGATACAACAGTCTTTGGTGCCTAGTAATGCTACAAAGTTCCATTTAGTATAGTATAGAAATTACATGATTTGAACATTAAAATTTAAGATTGAAGCATAAAAACTTATTTACAATTGATCAACAATAAATCAAACTTTGAACTGTCATAAAATAACCAAATCATACCCAATTTATAAAACCATAACATCACTGGAAAGAGTTCTTTAAGCACTTAGACTTTTGTCCATATTCTATCAATAAAATATTTTTAGTTTTGGAGCTATTTTGAGCCGAAGAAAAAACCTGTAATCATAATATGACCTTGGCCATTGCATTTTTTAACTTTTTAAATTATGAGACTCTTTGAATTATTAAACTACATTACCTGTGAAAAAATTATGAAGACTGAAAAAGAAATAAAGTAAGGAGCTTCAAAAAACCTAAAAAGTCATGTTTTTGAAATTTTGATTTTTTTTTTCAAAATATTAGTGAAGTCTGATCGCAACCTGTGGACAAGCCAAACATACCCTTAATTCGCCAACCCATATATTGTGTGCGTATATGTCTTATAATTCATATGCCACAAAAAGAATTCTTCTATCTAATCTCATACAAAAATGGGCAGGTTTTTCATAGACCCACTCCCATTTGCAGTATTTGCAGGGTTCGAACATTCAACCTCTTCTTTGTGTGTCACAAACTTAAAATTCCAAACTTTAACACATTCATGGCTGGTAATTCTGTTAATGGCAATGGTAATTCGATGAAAATAATGAGGTGCACAAGATCATGTCCTGAATAATATATCCATGAAGTTTCAACTTTGTAGTACAAATACTTTTGAAGTTACGAGCTTCACCGACATAAAATTCCATATTTTCACAAATTCAAGGCCTGTAACTCTTTCAACGGCAAAAGTGATTCAATGAAATTATCTAGATGCAGAAGTTCATGTCCTGAATAATATATCCATGAAGTTTCAAGTTTGTAGTACCAATACCTTCAGAGTTATGCATGTCACAAAGATTTGGGACGGACGGACAGATGGACAAAGGCAAATCTTTATGCCCCCCTCCCCTTTTGGTGGGGGCATAAAAACATGACATAGGATTAATTCTATTGAGGAACTGCTCCACTCATTAACAAGAGGGCCATGCTCACCAGAGTACCATCAGCTTAATAAAACAATTCAGTTTAACCTTAACTAAACAGAGAAGTCTACATATTTAGAATTTTAGATGTTTGTATATTTTGACCTGGTTTAAAGTTAACCAAAGTAAAAAAATCTAAAACAACACTGCTGGTTTCACAATTACTTACAATGTATTCAAAGAAACTGATAACATATATCAATTTAAACACTTTGAAACAATTCCCATGATATTTAAGACAACTATACAACAAGAGTGTTCTCTGGAACACATGTGTCACCTGCTGAAGCCTGACGGAAAGAGTGTGACAGACAGACAGATGATGGAAAAGTGATCCCTATGTGTCACCTCTGCTTACAGCTGGTGACACAAAATGAATTTAATAAAGGGAGCTAATCATTCTTTTTAGATTCCGTGTACCGGTATTAAAACAGAATATTGATTATCTACCCTAGGAAACTTCTTAAACCAATGCTGTTGGGCCTCAGTTTTCAAGGGATCAACTTCATATTAACAAATATTGTGGAGAAAAAATAGGTGACCATTTGTGCCAAATGAAATTGAATTCTGACCACTGGTTTCAGAGAAAATGATTTTTGAAAAAAAATTATGTTAGGAAACTTGCCAACCCTGTAGGGGCCTCAACTTCATTGGTAGATGACTATATATATATATATGAGGTGACCAATTGTGCCAAGGGAATTTAAATTCTGACCACTGGTTTCAGAATAGAAGATTTTTAAAGTTTTTAAAATAAAATAATGTAGGTTGCCATGGCAACCAGAGTTCTACACATGGATCACATTTATTTTAGCAATTTTTGTGGAGGTTCACCAAAGGATGGTTAATGCCAAGTTTCATCCATTTCTACCCAGTGGTTTCAGAAGAGATGTCTTTTAAAGCATAATTTTGCTGGCGGACGACAATGGCCAATGGACAGAGGGTGATCCCAATAACTCACATTGAGCATGTACAGCTCTGATGAGCTAAAAATCTGATAGGGAAATTATGGACCTACCCATAGGCCCCCATTCTTGTAAGCAACTGGCATGGCAAGGATACCAGTCCCGATCATCCCCTTCAGCAGGTGCATCAGGCATTCTAGGTTCCTGAAAGGCAAAGTTTAAATTGTAAGGATGGCATAATTTTTTTCAGTGGCTGAAATGGACAGAGACTTTGTAGTGTCCTGAAGCAGGAGTTGAAACTGTATGTCCTGTTACAGAAAGTAACACATTATAGTTAAATAGACTAAGAAAGAGACACTTTACAGTATCCTATAACAGGAGGTAACACTTTGTAATGTCATGTAACAGATGGTGACACTTTGTAATATAACGTAACAGGAGGTAACACTTTGTAATGTGATGTAACAGAAGGTGTTTTTTTATCTTCAGTAACAAAAGGTGATCTGTCCTTTAGGAGGTGAATGAAGTAGTACATTAAACAAGAACTGTCCATAAGACATCACGCTCTAGGTAATAAAAATTTCTACATACCATAATCACTCCAAGTTTTGGGACACTCTAAGTTTTGAGACGTCCTTGATTTTTGAGAAAGTAATTATTTTTCTTGCCTCAAAATTTTGGAAAACATTTAATCTGATCATTTTTACTGAGTATTTTTACTGAGTCTAAGTTTCTTTCATAACTGGCAATTACCCAGTAATTCATTATTTTTACCATTACACATTTGTTGTGCGGCTTTTAAGAAGCTGGTGCATGAGAGAAACTTTGCAGTGATTCTTACTCATAAGGTGAAGTATTATTGGTTTTGTCAATTAATTAACCAGGGCTCAATTTTAATTTTTTCCCCACTCGCAAAAAAATGCAAGTGCCCTTAATTTCAACTCGCAAATTCCCAGACTTACTTGCAAATTAATTTACTTTCATGGAAGGCTTGTATATTATCACGATCCAGGGCTCTCAATCTCGATTATTTAGTACCTGTATAAGGCACCATTTCCCCTGCCAAAAAGTATGTTCCCCCCCCCCCCCCATTTTCAAGCAAAATTCCCCCTACAAAATGAAAATGAAGAGCACACATAAATAGCAAAAATGGTCAAGTTGTAGATTGTTGTACTGTATACCATTTGATATTCATTTCAGTTTTACCAAATAAAGCTACTAAACAGGAACTATTTTATAATAATATAATTATTGCAGTATGTGCAGCAACAGGAGAAAATGACACAAAACGGAGTTACCATTCACACACAGATGTGCGTGATTTACATATGATTCGTGAAAATCACGTACTGAAATTTTACCTCGTATATGAATTCACGCACAGAATATGACAAAGAAAAAAATAAAAATCACCCAAAACAAGAAGTAAACATTTAGTTTGGACAAGTTTGAAGCAAGAAAGACAACTATTGAACACTTCCCATTATTTATTTACCAAGCAATACCGATCTTAGTCTATGAATAGCCAACGTCACCTCTGTAATTAACATAAAGAAAATCTCCCGCGGTTGAATGAACCATTTGATTGGTTCGGTGCAATCATGAATATATATATATTATTAGAATGCTCACATGCAACAGACTGGTTGCAATAATTCTCAACAAGTTTTCTATCTTACTGTTGTTGTTTTTTTGTTGTTTTTAATAACATAGAACAGTCTATCACTTGTAAACAAAAAAGCATTGTCTAAAAAGATGTCACAGAAGAAATTGATGGATTGGCTCGGCACATCTTATGCCGCAAAAAAAAAAGACTACTGAAATTGCATTGTCGGGTATATCTACCGGTAATAATTTATAAATCAGATAATGGACAACCATCCAAAAAGAAACCTACACTAACAAAGCCGAAAGCCGCGTAAAAAATTGAGATCCCTTGCTTGACGCTCATCATATATTTAGGTATTTCCAGGAATATTTTACGGTGTGTCAGAATAATGTGACTAGGTGCCTACGGCGTGATGCTGCAGTGTGACAGCACTGCATCTGTCTCAAGCAAACATAGTCTCAAAATGACTTAAATACCGTCGGCGGGACATTAGACCCAACAATCAAACAAACTAACTAGCATTTATTTATTTTTATGGAATTATTTTCTATAACAAAACAAAAGTGCTCTATGTCATTAAAATTATAGCATAGACGGGACAATCCCTAAACGCTAGTACATGTATCTAATACAAAATTTGGCATTCATTGTGGATTATTTTGTGTAACAAACGCTACGTTCGAATGAATCCCTCCCCTTTCCCCTTATTTTAAAGCAGTGTTGGTCTGTCAAAGCTTTTTTTTTTTTTGCAATATTTTCAACGATGTCATTATTAGCTGTTTACAAATGAATGCAATCATTAAGTACATGTACTTTACAAATTTAACTATTATTTTATTTCAGCCAAACTTTTACCCATGTGAGTAACGGTATTTTTTCTATAATAACAGTTATCTTATATTTTGAACAAGCGCTACGTTCGAATGCTTCGCAAGGGCCTTAGACCTTAGGGGTCAAGGTCATTTGATGAAGGTCAGGGTACCTGGCTAGAAGAGCTTATTAAGGTGCATGCACCTGTTAAGTTTGAAGGCTGTAGGTGGAAGAATTTCCGTGTTATGGTCAAGGTTAAGATTTGTGACAGACAGACGTCAGATCCATCCCCCAAAACACCTCACAAGCAAACATACAAAATTATGAATACAACACTTTCAACAGAAATGGAATTTGATGATTGGTTAACCCAATTTATAAGATTATCTATATTTGTATCAAATATACTACGGGTTCTGGACAAATTCACTAAGGAATATTTGCTTTTGTTTGTTACTCTTTGGTATTAGTAATACAACATATTTGAACCAATATACATAGTTTCCACATCTGTGAATATCTCCTCTTTTGGCAGCCATCTTGAATGACAAATTCAAGGGATTTTTTAAAATAAATTACATACAGGAGCAGAAATTTCATTTTCCTATTATTTCAATATTTCTGCTTCAAAAATCAAAATGTATACACCATTAAAGAGCTCTTGAAATTCATATATTTATATAACATAATTCCTATAATATGTATATTAGCACAAAAAAAGAAAAGAAATGCAAAGTAAAGAAAAAAAGGTATAGGTTCATCTTTCAACAAAATAAACAGTTTAACTACTTGGGTATAGGGCTTTTATCTTCAAGTTCATTAAAATATCATTTTCATATTAAAAATGATTAATCAATGCTGTTCAATTTGACATTAACTTCAGTATGATAGACTGAAAATAAAAACGCAGTGGTAATTTAACAAGAGGGCCATAATGGCCCTGGGTCGCTCACCTGAGAACCAGGTATTAGTGGGAGGAAAAGAAACAGCAAATATGATATTGTTGAAAATGGGTTCTGCCCTGTGCAAGCCATAAATCGAGTGAGTACTTTAGGACAAGAAGAATTTTCAAATTTGTACTGTATACATATAAGGAAAATGGGCTTAGCCCCCTGGCGGCCTTTTTTTTCAAAGGATCAAAATAATTTGAACAATCTTGAGTTGACTTAACTTGACTTAATAGCTGTCTTGACTAATTGAGTTTACCATCGCTTCAACAGTATTTCAGTCATATAGCGACGTCCAGCTAATTACAGGTGGAGGAAGACCCCGAATGCATGGAGGCATTCGGGCAGAACCACCGACCTACCACAAGCCAGCTGGCAGGCTTCCTCACATGAAAATCCGAATGACCCTGCCAGGATTCAAACCCACGCGGTGAGATGCTGAGTGAGTGTTAAAGTCAGCGACTTTACCCTCTCGGCCACAGAAGCCCCTGAACAATCTTGGTAGAGAGTGACCTAAGGAACATCTGTGCCAAATAACTTTATTCTTTATAAACACTCATAGGTAACTCGTTGTAGCTTACATTATTCTTTATCTAATGTTTTATACCAATTAATCATATATTTTAAATCAGCATGCATGCACATTTAACCACAGGGAATTCCCTGTGCATTTAACAGAATGCAGTGGAATTCAGCAAAAAAAACAAAAAAAACTAGAGCTATCACTGAAGGTGATTAATACCCCCGCAAAATACTTTAATGCAGGAGAAGCCAGACTTCAGGCAGAGCATAGATAAGAACCTGTATACATAGTATATTGGTTGTGATATTAATAAGTAAAGTTTTTATTTAAAGTTGATAGAGAGTCAATAATGGTTGTTTGTCACAGTAGTTTAAAAATATAAGGTAACAGTTCTTGGACACTGCACTTCTCCTAGTCGCCATCTGTTTACATTTTAAGTTTCAAGTAAATACCATGTATAATATTCGAGTTATGTTCAGGACAAGAAAAACAAGGAAAAGTAACAAAGGGAAATAACTCTGTAATTCCTATAGATAGAGTTATGGTTCTTGTGCACTGCACTTCCTCATATTGTGCTTGACCATTGTATGAAATTGTTTTGAAATCCAATCAGTACTTTACAAGTTATACTCCGGACAAGGAAAAAATACAAAGGGCAATAACTCTGTAATTACTCTAGATAGAGTTATGGTTCTTGTGCACTGCACTTCCTCATATTGTGGTTGACCATTGTATGAAATTGTTTTGAAATCAAACTTGTACTTTTCAAGTTATGCTCCGGACAAGGAAAAGTAACAAAGGGCAATAACTCCATAATAAGTCAAGATGGAGTTATGGTTCTTGTGCACTGCACTTCCTCTCCATGTGCTTGATCATTGCATGAAGTTGTATTGAATTCCAACTTGTGGTTTTCAAGTTATGCTCCGGACAAGGAAAATGCAACGGACCGCTGGACCGACCGACCGACCGACCGACCACCGGGTGACTCCTATATACCCCCCCAAACTTTGTTTCGGGGGTATAAAAAAAAAAAAAAATATTTCATTCAATGTATATACAGTAAAGATCATGGAGGAATGTATATTTACAACTGAAATAATCAAGTTAGATAACTACTTCGGAACCTCGAGAGCATTTCACAATACTTTTGTGTCTAAGAATTTGTGACAGATTATAAACTTGAAGGTGGTATATGTAGCCGGGTACTGGTACTTTGTGGTGAATCGGGAGGTTTTGGATCGTGTGGCTTGATAGCTCAGTGGTAAGGTGCTTGGACACTGGATTCAAATCACAGGCGGGCCACAATTTTTTCACCACCTGTTTCACCATAAATATTTTGCTTAAAATACAGTGATCAGAAATATAGTAAACTAAGTCATGCGCAGATCCAGAGGGTGTCCAGACCCCCCCCCCCAAAATTTGAATATTATGCATAAAATATACATAATAAAGGGTGGACCCCCCCCCACTATGTCCTGTGATTTTCAGAGTTTGCAAATGATAATTTTGATGTTTGTTTTTAGAGTGCGTGTCAGTGAGTGTGACTGTCACAATGTCAGTGATGTTGGTATACAACAAAAGTTAACAAACAAATTACAACAATGGAAGACTGGCACAATAAAATGTCCATTTCAAGAATGATACTTAATTTTACACTACTTCCCTGTCGATAAACAAAACCCAACAATACATTCGTGTTTCGCCGGTGTGTAAACTTCGACCAGAAGGTAAAGGGAAAATGATAAAACAAAAGAAGAGTAGTCAAGGGAGACGATACCGAAAAGTCGTAAGTGACAGATTTATTTTTGTGCTGACAAGTGTTTCTTATATCAAACCAATAAATTATGAAAAATGTGGAGAAAAAACGGCACCATTTTAAAACGGTTTATTTCGGAATGAGGTATGCCGCATTTGAACCATTTACAGGAATTTCTGAGTGTATGTTCCATGCTTTTTTACAGTTACCGGGGATATAGACTTAACTATTTGAGTTTACCGGGATATAGATTTTTTTTAAACGATCCAACATGTAAGAGTAATATAAATATTTAACTCACTGCTCATATATAAGCAACTGCTTCCCGATTTTTTTAAAAATATACTTTACCGTAAAAAGCAATTAAAACACACAAATGTTGTTATGATGGTCTAACAAGTTTTCGGGGTACATACGAGATCGATCCATATTTGCATATCAAATATAATTGAAATTTTCATTTAATTAGAATAAAGGGGTGCAACAACAAATTTTGTCACTCCCTGTGCACATTTGCAATCTTTAAATTATCTCGATCAAAACAGAGCAGCGTTCATTCCACTGTAGGTCAACGGTGATAACATAAAAAGTTTTTTCATAATTAACATTTAATCCTGAAAATTTTGCAAAACATGTTAACTCATTTAATGTTTCTGACCCATCAAGAGGTACATGTACTGATGTATCATCTGCGAATTGTGATACCTTAAATTCATCACCATTTATCATAATACCCTTTATCAATTTATTAGGGCTTTCTGCCACAGCAGAAAGTCCTATTTGGTTTGTTATGTTTTTACTTATTATGCTATTTTTTTCTTCCTTTTGATATTCAAATTAAAACAGGTTGCCGATGAGCCAGCAGCATGAAATTTTATCAGTAGACACAGTGACTTTGGCCCTTTCATATGCAGTGATTCTTTTATTAAAAAGGGTTTAAAAAAACAACAAAAAAGTGTATGTGGTCTACAGCCATTATTTCTGAACCGATTTTCATCAAAATTTCACAGAATGGGTATGTTACATTCTAGTTGTACATCCCTGTGTCCCTTTTTACCAAATTCGAAAAGGCGAATGTGTTATGGCAAATCCAATATTGACATCAAATTTCAAATACCTATATAATCGCTTCTGGATGAGTTAGAAAGCTGATTTTTTTTTTACATTCTGTGAAGATGAACGTCATTTGATGTCATATGATATCATATGGTGAAAAATAATTTCTACGTGTTAACTTCTATATGTTTCAAACGTCCGAGCACCTTGAAAATTTAATAGCATATGCTTCAGATACTGAATTTTGCATTTCATTGATTTTAATTTGCCTGTGACGAGTTTCGACATCAAACTTGACATCGTCTTAAAATATTTTTACGCGGTGACTACAACCATTATTCCTGGACCGATTTTCATCAAAATTTCACAGAATGTGTATGTTACAATCTAGTTGTGCATCCCTGGGTGCATTTTACCAATTCGAAAAGGCAAAGGTTTTATGGCAAATCCAAGATTCGAATCATTGACGTAAAATTTCAAATATGTATAAAATCACTTCTAGATGAATTAGAAAGCTGATATTTGGACAGATTGTAGGTCTCAAAGTGTGTTTTACATTCTGTGAAGGAAAACGTCAGATGACGTCATAAGGTGAAAAAGAATTTCTGATATCTTAGCGTTACTTTATATGTTGTCAAGTTTCCAGGACCATGGATATTTAATGACATGTACAACAAAATATGTTCTTTCAAAAGCAATGAATAATCATGTTCCGTCATATAACGTCAGATTTGACGTCAGAACAAAAAATTTGTACATGGTCTACAGGCATCATTTCTGGACCGATTTTCATCAAAATTTCACAGAATGTATGTATTACACTCTAGTTGTGCATCCCAGTGTCCATTTCTCCAAATTTGAAAAGGCAAATGTTCTATGGCGAATCCAAGATTCGAATTATTGACGTCAAATTTCTAATACTTATAAAATCGCTTCCAAGTGAGTTAGAAAGCTGGTATTTCAAAAGAATATAAGTCTCCAAGTCTGTTTTACATTCTGAAAAGATTAACTTCATTTGACTTCATATAATGTCATTAGTTGAAAAAAAATCTAATTTCTATGTGTTAACTCCTATATGTTGTGAATGTCCCAGGACCATGAAAATTATATACCTTAGGCTTCAGATACTGAGTTTTGCATTTCAATGATTTTCATATACCTATGTTGTCATATAACATAAAACTTGTCATCAACTAAAAAACGTTTGTATGCGCTATTATTTCTGAACCAATTTTCTTGAAAATTTCACAGAATGTGTATGTTACATTCTAGTTGTGCATCCTTGGGTGCGTTTTTCCTAATTCAAAAAAGCAATGGTTCTATGGCAAATCCAAGATTCGAACCATGGACGTCAAATTTCAGATACGTATGACATAGCTACTACATGAGTTGAAATTTGGAAAGAATATAATATTTACTGAAGGTGCACCATATGATCCTTTAGAGGAATGTCACTTCTGTTTCCAGAAATTTGCAAAGGTCAAAGTTATATTAATTTTTTTTCTTTTTTTCTACTTTTTTCTTCTTTTGAAGTTCAAACTAAAACAGGTTGTGGATGAGCCAGCAGCATGAAATTTTCACAGTATGCACAGTGACTAATAGGCGCTTTTGATCCCAGCAATTTTTTTCTTCATGTGACGTCAGGGTTGAAGAAAGCTACAAAAGTTTGTACGTGCTCAACATCAACTAAACGGTTATGGTCAGGAAGTATTAATTGATATGAATATCTTTTTGCCGATTTTTACTGTTTTCTTGATTACCAGTCTTTATCTCAGATGCCGTTACAGACAGGTGGACAAATGAAGCAAGAGAATGTTGGAAATCTAAAGACTTTTTTAACGGTACCTAGCTATTTGAAATTGGACATCACATAAGGAAGTTAAATGAAAATTGAGCAATAATTAAAACCGTTCTTTCAAGCTCTTCTGCAGTTGATCCCAATCTTTGATTGCTTTTTTTCTAAAAAACTATTAATTTTTGAAAATATCTTTATTTATAGCTTGATGCAATGCTGTTGTGATGGTATGCAGATAATGATCGGATCATTAATTACCAAGTTATTGTTTGAAAAGTAGTAACTGACATTAACATCTTTTTTTTGTCGTTACCTTGACGTTTAACCATCTATATCTCAAAAGCCGTTACATCTAGGCTGAAATATAAATTAGGTGAAATGTTGGAAATTAGAAGACCTTTCTAACTGTACATAGTTTTCTGAAATAGGATATCATATGAAAAAAATAAATTCTTAAAAACACTTTTTCCTAATGCTTCTGCAGTTATTTCCACATATTGTTCCAAATTTTATTTCTGTTACATTAAATGTATAATATGCTGCTGTAATGTATTTTAATGCTCTGTGCTCCTTTAAATTCAGCAAAATAAAATCAATGAAAATATAAAATATAAATACTTAGTAGAAAAGGAACCTTGTATATTTTTTTTGCATGTAAAGAGGAATAGTAATTCTTCAATCCCATGTGGGACACCAAGTTTAAAAATTATAGTCATTTTAAAGAGGTTCTTGGAGAGTCAGCTTCATGAAATGATAACATAAAACAAAGCTATGTAGTTCCCTTTGAATGCAATAACTTTCATTTTTATATTACATCATTTGACGTCCCAGATTTCATCTCTACAGCTGTCAATTCAGGACGGTTTATCTTCATTTTTTCACAGATGATGTCAGGATAAGTAATTGAATCTGATCAGGTTTGATAGGGTTTTGCAGAGAAGAAAGCACTATCGTTTGTTCAGAACAAACGAAATCTAGTTGTTTCTTATTTTTATTGAAAGTATTTCTGCACAAAATTTATGGATTTTGTACAAAATCAAACTTGACCTTATTGAGAAAAACATGTGTATAAAAAATTATTTAAATCTGTCAACTCCTATATGTTGTGAATGTCCCAGGACCATGAAAATTAAATAGCATAGGCTTCAGATACTGAGTTTTGCATTTCAATGATTTTCATATACCTATACCTAAATTTCATGCCACCCACCCACCTGCCTATCGACATACCCCAACCTAGTAGCTCTCAGAGGACTACTTCCTAGTGAGCTAAAAAACAATATGTCTCTTTACCAAACATAGGGAGGGGGGACATAATATAAACACATCATGAAATTGATGGCTAAATGCCTCAATTGGCACTGAAACCAAAACTAAAATTGGAAAAAATGAAAAAATTAACAAGAGGGCCATGATGGCCCTAAATCGCTCACCTGAGATAAATAGGTTGACCCAAGGAACATCTGTACCAATTTATTTTAAAATCTGGCCAGTAGTTTTGAAGAAGATGATTTTTAAAGTTTTCATTTTTTTTTCTTTTTGTTGCCATGGCAACCAGAGTTCTACATGGATCAACTTTATTTTAGCAACTTTTGTGAAGGTTGACCCAAGGATCATCCCTGCCAAGTTTAATCAAATTCTGTCAAGTGGTTTCAGAGGAGATGTTGTTTAAAGGTTTCTCTATATACATATAAGGCAAATAAGCCCCGCCCCTGGCAGTTATGTTTTTTTACGGATCAGAATAATTTTAGCAACTTTGGTAGAGGTTGACCCAAGGAACATCTGTACCAATTTATTTTAAAATCTGGCCAGTAGTTTTGAAGAAGGTGATTTTTAAAGTTTTCATTTTTTTTTTTTTTTGTTGCCATGGCAACCAGAGTTCTACATGGATCAAGTTTATTTTAGCAACTTTTGTAGAGCCTCACCCAAGGAACATTCCTGCCAAGTTTCATTAAATTCTGTCAAGCGGTTTCAGAGGAGATGTTGTTTAAAGGTTTCTCTATATACATATAAGGCAAATAAGCCCCGTCCCTGGCGGCCATGTTTTTTTACGGATCGGAATAATTTTAGCAACTTTGGTAGAGGTTGACCCAAGGAACATCTGTACCAATTTTTTTTTCAAATCTGGCCAGTAGTTTTGAAGAAGATGATTTTTAAAGTTTTCATTTTTTTTTTCTCTTTGTTGCCATGGCAACCAGAGTTCTACATGGATCAACTTTATTTTAGCAACTTTTGTGAAGGTTGACACAAGGATCATCCCGGCCAAGTTTAATCAAATTCTGTCCAGTGGTTTCAGAGGAGATGTTGTTTAAAGGTTTCTCTATATACATATAAGGCAAATAAGCCCCGCCCCTGGTGGCCATGTTTTTTAACGGATCGGAATAATTTTAACAACTTTGATAGAGGATGACTCAAGGAACATCTGTACCAAATTATTTTGAAATCTGGCCAGTAGTTTTGAAGGAGATGATTTTTAAAGTTTTCAAATTATTTTTCTTTTTGTAGCCATGGCAACCAGAGTTCTTCATGGATCAACTTTATTTTAGCAACTTTTGTAGAGCCTCACCCAAGGAACATTCCTGCCAAGTTTCATTAAATTCTGTCCAGCGGTTTCAGAGGAGATGACGTTTTAAGCAAATTGTTGACGACGGACGACGCCGGACGCCGGGCGATCACAAAAGCTCACCTTGAGCACTTTGTGCTCAGGTGAGCTAAAAACTGTAACATGTTTACTTCCTTACGTGGTTCTACTGGATAGATCCTGTTTTGACAATTCCATTGACTGACAGATTATGTGGGTCCCTGATGTTGTCAAGATTTCTATATCTACCACTGGTTCCTCTCTCGCACAGTTGACATCAGGTTCACCCTCCTCATGTTTTGTTGTGACAAATTCCTCCTCTGCTTCCATAGCAGGAGGTGAGACAGATGCACATGTGTTCTGTACATGGTGATCTGTGTGACTAGCATTGTTTTTGTACCTCAGTAATGGAGATGTCTCATGATCAGACATGATGTCAGTGTGGGTTATCTACCTCACTCTGAAGGACTTGGCACAAATTTCCACTATTATTGATCTGCAGCAAGGTTCAGTTAAACATCCCTACATCCAGTCATTCTCTGAAAAAGAAATATTCATAATATATAACCACAGGAGGACATTTTTTTTCAAATTTAAACCTAATTACCAAAAGTCAATCATCGTCTGACCTGATAACAGCTATCATTGACGCTTCTTCATAACCCTGCTATACCACATTAAACAATTTAAACAAGAAGACCATAGCAGCCCCAGAACTTTCAGCATAGTGCCATCAACTTAATTAAAACAATTAAAGTACCTTGATGTTACCTTCAGCAGCATAAAGTATGTCAGAAACTACGGTAGCTGACCCCACTTGCGATTTCATTTTTTCAGGGATCAACTTCAGTTTAACAATTATAGTAGAGGGCTTATTGTCAAAGCCTATGGTATATAATCTGTTATCACTACCATATATATAACCATGGATTTTCAAACCACACCTTGTATACTAAATACTCTTCATTGAAATTACAAAAGGAAAAGCTGACCTTAAAAATCCAAACGAATTGTCAAATGATCCATGCTGTTTCCACCATAGTTCAAATGAAATGCCTAATTAGTAATTCATGATAACAAAGTTATGCTAATCAAATAACCCATGGTTGGTTGAGAATCAAAATGTATTGAGCAGACTTGGGTTTAAATGATGTAAAGGGCTATGAGCCCCATTTTTCAATAGATCACTTAATTTTAGCAATTATGGTAGAGAGCTTTGATGTGACAAATGTCAAATGAAATTCAATTCAGTACCTCCAATTGCAAAGTATCCATAAATAGGCTAAAATTGCTGCAAACTGCTTTGAAACTGAGAGTTGTGGGTTTGAATCCAAACAGGGTCAGCTTTTTTCTTTTTATTTGTCTTTTTAAGCATTTATTCCTCTATAACTCATATCAGATTTCGAAAGAAAAAAAGTGGTTTTTAGCTTGACTATTCCAAGAATAGTCAGAGCTATCCTAGTCACCCTGGCGTCGGAGCAACACCCAAGGTTAAAGTTTTGCATGCAAGTTTTTCTATCTTCTTATATCTCCACAACCACGAAGGTATTCACTTGAAACTTAACAAATGTATTTGGGGTCATAATTGTAGCTGACCAAGAACTCTAGCATTTTTACTGAATTATTCCCATTTGTGAAGTAGAAATTCCTGGTTAAGATTTTGCATGCAAATACAATCTCCACAACCACTAAAGGTATTCATTGGAAACTTCACAAATGTCTTCTGTGTCAAAATGGTAGACCATTGTCCAAGACCCATAACTCTAGCAAGGGTATTTACTGAATTATTCCCCTTTGTGAACTTAGAAACTGTTAAGATTATGCGTTCAAATTTAATCTCCATTATTATGACCACCAAAGGTACTCACATGAAACTTCAGACATGTCTTCAGAGTCATAATTATAGACCACATACCAAGACCCATAACTCTAGCATGGATTTTAACTGAATTATTCTCCTTTGTGACCTTAGAAGTTTTGCATGCAAATTCAATCTCCACAACTATCAAAGGTATTCACTTGAAACTTTACACATATATCAGGGGTCATTATTGTATAACAGGTGTTTTATATAAGTGCTGGCATCAGGACTTAAATTTGAAGACAACACTTGTTATCAAAACATGTCATGTTCCCCTGCAGTAGTGAATTATGACTTTGAAAATTAGGAGTTCTTAAGGGGGTGTAAAATATATGATAATCATGTAAATTAGCCTGATAATCAAGGTATCAGCCCTAATAAGAATCAAAATTAGCCATTCACACCAATACATTTACTAAGGGAGAAAACTTGCAGGGAGATCTCTTCATAGTTCACCCAGGTCAAGTTCAGCTGCAGCATTCCATATAAAAAAATACATATTTCAAAGTCATTTTTGACAAGAAGATTTCTGACAAGAAGATTTTTTCTAGATTTTCCGATATATACCTATGTTAAATAAAGTGACCCCTCAGGCAGGGCCAATTTTGACCCCAGGACCATGATTTGAACAAACTTGATACATGTCTCTAAGGCCATGTTACATACCAAATATCCAAACTCCAGGCCTTGTGGTTTCTTACAAGACGATTTTTCTATTTTTCCTATGTAAGTCTTTGTAAAATCAAGTGACCTTGCGGCCTGGCCAACTTTGACCCCAGGGCCATGATTTGAACAAACTTGAAGAAGTATACTAAGGCCATGTTACAAACAAATATCTTAACTCCAGGCCTTGTGGTTTCTGACAAGAAGTTTTTTCTAGTTTTTCCTATATATGTCATTGTAAATTTAAGTGACCCATGGGGCGGGGCCAATTTTGACCCAAGGACCATGATTTGAACAAACTTGGTACATGTCTATAAGGCTATGTTACACACTAAATATCTAAACTCAAGGCCTTGTGGTTTTTGACAAGAATATTTTTCTAGATTTTCCTATATAAGCCTATGTAAATCAAGTGACCCCTGTGGCGGGGCTTATTTTGACCCAGGGCCATGATTTGAACAAACTTGGTAGAAGTCTACTTGGCCATGTTACACACCAAATATCTAAACTCAAGGCCTTGTGGTTTTTGACAAGAAGATTTGTCTAGATTTTCCTATGTAAGCCTATGTAAACCAATTTTGACTAGACTTGACTATTTGAGTTAACTGTCGCCTCGACAGTATTTCAGTCATATAGCGACGTCCAGCTAATTACAGGTAGAGGTCCTTAAGACAATGCCACATACCAAATATCTAAGCTCTAGGCCCTGCAGTTTCGGAGTAAAAAATTATTAAAGATTTCATTTTAAAAATCTATTTTTAGCTTCTGTAACCCAGATAATATGCAATGGATGGAAACCATTTGAACAAGTAACTGGTGTTGTATGCAACACATAAAGTCCCCTACCGGCTCCACCTTGACTCAATATGGTAATCAATCCCATTTTTTGCCATATTTTCACTATTTCTGTTACCATAGCAACCACAATTTTAGTCGAAGAACAAAAATAAAATGACGTGCATAATCTACACATTGCCATCTAGTCATATACCAAGTTTCATCAAGTTTGCTTGCTTAGTTATCGCGGGATCCCATTTTTTACCATATTTTCACTATTTTAGTTACCATAGCAACCACAATTTTAGTCGAAGAACAAAAATAAAATGACGTGCATAATCTACACATTGCCATCTAGTCATATACCAAGTTTCATCAAGTTAGCTTGCTTAGTTATCGCGGGATCCCATTTTTGCCATATTTTCACTATTTCTGTTACCATAGCAACCACAATTTTAGTCGAAGAACAAAAATAAAATGATGTGCATAATCTACACATTGCCATCTACTCATATAGCAAGTTTCATCAAGTAAGCTTGCTTAGTTATCGCGGGATCCCATTTTTGCCATATTTTCACTATTTCCGTTACCATAGCAACCACAATTTTAGTCGAAGAACAAAAATAAAATGACGTGCATAATCTACACATTACCATCTAGTCATATACCAAGTTTCATCAAGTTAGCTTGCTTAGTTATTAAGTTATCGCGGGATCCAGATTTGAGCGGACAGACGGACGGACGGACGGACAGATGGACAGACGGAGGGCAAACCTATAGTCCCCTCCGGTGTGAACACCGGTAGGGGACTAACAACTTGGTAGAGCTTCACCCAAGGAACATTCCTGTGAAGTTTTATTAAAATTGGCCCAGTGGTTAAGGAGGAGATGTTATGTAAAGAAAATTGTTGCCGCTGGCGGATGCCAGACAGAAGATCACAATAGCACGTTGTGCTCAGGTGAGCTAAAAACATCAAAATTATAAGAACGACAGTGACTGTTTTTACATATATTTTATATTAATTCATAATAAATATTTCTATAAAATTCTTAAATATAATCAAAGCGCTGAAGGCACTGAAGTTGTGTGTGTCTTAAATGGAGAGGGTTTGACGAGCTGCAGATATGCAGTGTAACTTAGTTTTTGCCAAATATCAAAATTATATCAAAATAAAAAGGGTATTCTTGAAATAGGGAGAGTAAGAGTGGCGATGTACCAATTGTTAACAGTGGTGCATTCATCTTTAATTTCTTGTAATAACCATGTTAATGCAATGTTAAAGCGTGGTTACTTGCATTGTGCGAAAATTTGACCCCCGGTTACTAAAGTTACTTTGATAAACAAAAGAAATGCGACAATACTGCTCTCTTAGCACAATCAGCACTTTGATTCATACTGCCGAGTGACGGCACAGTTTCTATTTATAGATGCAAATAGGTGGCTCCATACTGTGTCTTTGATAAGTTCTGATAGCAGATATATACAGGTTTCCGCCATTCCATAGAGCAACAAATAACCCCTGGAGGCTTTGGTTGAATCTCAACATACCTGTGTTGTAGAATTCTTTTCGATCGTTCGATCATTCATACAAATGAAGAGGTTATTCAGTTTTAAATGTAGAGAATTGGACCCGCAGAATGTAGGTACTATAGTTGTCACACACAACTTATAACACTTTGAATGTAATAAACATTTGTTTCAAACTTACATAGATCTATCAGTATCAAAAACAAGAGGGCCATGTCATGGCCCTGGATCGCTCATCTGAGTATACAGTTACCCAAGACACATCAGTCTGTATTAAAACATTTTGAAATCTGGCCAGTAATTTTGAAGGAGATGATCCCTGTAAAGTTTTATCAAATTTTGTCCAGCAGTTTCAGAGGAGATGTCTTATAAAGATTTCACTATATACATATAAGGCAAATTAGCCCTGCCCCTGGCAGCCATGTTTTTTCACGGATCGAAATAATTTTAGCAACTTTTGTGAAGCTTCACACAAGGATCATCCCTGCCAAATATAATCAAATTTTGAGGAGATGTCATTTAAAGATTTCACTATATATACATAAAAAGCAAATTAGCCCCGCCCCTGGCGGCCATGTTTTTTTATGGATTGGAATAATTTTAGCAACTTTTGTGAAGCTTCACCCAAAGATCATCCCTGCCAAATTAAATCAAATTCTGTCCAGTGATTTCAGAGGAAATGTCATTTTAAGATTTATTATAAACATATAAAGCAAATTAGCCCCGCCCCTGGCAGCCTTGTTTTTTAATGGATCGGAATAATTTCAGCAACTTTTGTGAAGCTTCACCCAAGGATCATTCCTGCCAAATTAAATAAAATTCTGCCCAGTGGTTTCAGGAGATGTCATTTCAAGATTTCACTATATACGTTTAAGACAAATAAGCCCCGCCCCTGGCGGCCATGATTTTTTACGGATCGGAATAATTTTAGCAATATTTGTGAAGCTTCACCCAAAGATCATCCCTGCCAAATTTAATCAAATTCTGTCTTGCGGTTTCAGAGAAGATGTTGTTTAAAACTTTCACTATATACATTTAAGTCAAATTAGCCCCGCTCCTTGCAGCCATGTTTTTTTATGGATCAGAAAATTTTTAGCAATCTTGGTAGAGAGTTACCCAAGGAACATCTGTACCAAAATATTTTGAAATCTGGCCAAAAGTTGTGAAGGAGATGATTTTTAAAGTTTTCATAATTTTTTTCTTTCCGTTGCCATGTTACCCAGAGTTCCACATGGATCAAGTTTATTTTAGCAACTTTTGTAAAGGTTCACCCAAGGAACATTCCTGCCATGTTTTATCAAATTCTGCCCAGCGGTTTCAGAGAAGATGTCATTTAAAGTAAATTGTTGACGACGGACGACAGATGATTACGGATGATGGACGCAGGACGATCACAAAAGCTCACCTTGAGCACTTTGTGCTCAGGTAAGCTAACAAAATTAAATAAGAGGGCCATGATGGTCCTGGGTCACTCACCTGAGAACCAGGTTTTAATGGGAGGAAAAGAAACAGCAAATAACTTATGATATTGTGGAAAATGGGCTCTGCCCTCTGCCAGCCATAAATTGAGTGAGTACTTTAGGACAAGAAGAATTTTCAAATTTGTACTATATACATATCAGGAAAATGGGATTAGCTCCCTGGTGGTAATGTTTTTCAATGGATCAAAATAACTTGAACAATCTTGGTAGAGATCGAGTGACCCAAGGAACATCTGTGCCAATTAACTTTGAAATCCAGCCAGTACTTTTGGCCAAGAAGATTTTCAAAAGTTTCATGTTTTTTCTTTCTGTTGCCATGGTAACCAGAGTTCTGCATGGAATCAAATTTTTTGAACAACTATGAAAGGGCTTTACCCAAGGAACATTCCTGTGAAGTTTCTTTAAAATTGGCCCAGTGGTTTAGGAGGAGATGTAGTTTTAAGAGTTAAATGTTGATGACGGACACCGGATGATGGACGCCAGACATTCATTGGTCACAATAGCTCACCTTGAGCATGTTGTGCTCAGGTAAGCTAAAAATCAAACGCATGCAATAAATAGAATAAAATGATAGGACTGAGATATCTCAGTGATTTTTTTCTTCTTTGAACGGGTCCTGTAAAAAGACCCATTCCCAATTGTAAAAGGACACTTCCCAAATTAAAACAAGAGGGCCATGATGGCCCTGGGTCGCTCACCTGAAAACCAGGTTTTAGTGGGAGGAAAAGAAACAGCAAATATCTTATGATATTGTGGAAAATGGGCTCTGCCCTCTGCCAGCCATAAATCGCGTGAGTACTTTAGGACAAGAAGAATTTTCAAATTTGTACTACAGTAGAACCTCGTCAAACCAAACATCGTTAAACCGAATTCCTCACCATTTCGAAGTTTTTTTTCGGTCCCGATTTTCCCCCTTCTTATTTTAACTAAAAATAAAATGTTTAATCCCAATTTCGCTATTTCGAAGTTAAATCCCGGTCCCGAGTTCACTATTTATACCTATTTTTCAATTTTTATTTCGAAGTCAATTTTCGTACATTTTCGAAGACATATCGCCCTTAACTTCAATCGTATACGGGTCAGTTTATTTTGCGGCGTCACTGGAATGATGGCTCAAGTAGGTTTTCGCACCTTTTTCCAGGTAGGGACTATCAGCACGTGGCTGACCGGAAATTATTGATTACTTCTAATCGATGTCTGACATGTTGAGTAACAGACACGCGTCAGAAGATAAACCCAGGTGTCAGATCTTGAGTATTTGTTTTTAATGTGAATTTAAATTTAGTCAGCAGATATTAATCATCATTTGTATCTCTGTCGTCTCTGCACACTTGCGTCCGAAAGAATTATTGTCTCCAAAGATAATTCCTCACAATTGTCAATGTCAGAACAATCCAGTGAAATACCCGGTGTGTCCGGGTGGAATAACTGTGTTTGTCTCAACCCTATCCGCTGTCGAGCAATCTAGAGAAGGGTCCGGTAACCAAACCGGAAGGATATCTGGATCGGCATTAGGACGGATGGGGTTAAACGTAGGCACAACTCCAAAACCTATCAAGAGAAGTTTGCGGCCATCCAAGAAGTCGATAGGGGAATTAAATCAAAAAAGCAAATTGCCGAAGAGTTTGGGGTACCACCAAATACGCTATCAACTTGATTGAAACAGAAAGACAAAATTACTGTTGAACTATTTTGTTTTCTTATCATTTCCATACGTATTTGCATACATGTATTAAAGAAATTTCAGTATCAATAATTGTATGTGTTTGTGTTTCCTTGAAGACCCTTTTACGTACAGGATCCGTTTTTCATTTCATACGTACCAGTAGTTGTTTTTACTACACAGCGATTTTCATGATACACATCGGTAATGATAACGCAAACATACATACACACAAACCGAAATTTATCATTGGATTTTTATTCCGAATTATCATTATTTCGAAGTTTTCAGCCCGGTCCCTATGACTTCGGATTAACGAGGTTCTACTGTATATATATAAAAGAAAAATGGGCTTAGCCCCCTGGCAGCCATGTTTTTCAACTGATCAAAATAATTTGAACAATATTGGTAAAGAGTGACCTAAGGAACATCTGTGCCAAATAACTTTGAAATCCAGCAAAGCGTAAATTTTTCATAAACATGTCGAAATCAGTGCCCAAATATGAGAACTAAGTAATATGCTGTGACTTCACAAGACGCCATATGACGTCAGGACTCAAAATATTTAAAGCAAATCTGCAGAACTGCAAACTTTGTACATAGCTAAGGCTTGAGATGTACATTCTGTGAAAATTTAAAGAAAATCCAACAATAAATAGCGGCTGAAGAGCGCAAACAAAAATGTTTCCTATTTTTAGCGCTGACGTCACCTGACGTCATAGGATGTTGAAAATGCTATTGCTTAAAAACTTAGACATTTCTGTCAAAGTTGTTAATTATTCATCATTCTGAACAACCGATATGTTGAAATCACTGCCCAAATAAAGAGAAATTAGTAATATGCGGAAAATCATTGCCCAAATAATAAGAACTAAGTTGTATGTTCTGACGTCGCATGACGTCAGATGACAAGAGTTCTAAATGGATCAAGTTTATTTTAACATCATTTGTGAAAATCTGGCCAGTAGTTTTGAAGAAGATGATTTTTAAAGTTTTCATATTTTTTTCTTTCTGTTGCCATGGCAACCAGAGTTCTACATGGATCAAGTTTATTTTAGCAACTTTTGTGAAGGTTGACCCAAGGATCATCCCTGCCAAGTTTAATCAAATTCTGTCCAGTGGTTTCCAAGATGTTGATTAAAATATATAAATACATAAAAGGCAAACAAGAGGGCCAAGATGGCCCTTGGTCGCTCACCTGAGAAAGATGATTGCTTAAGAAATAAAGATGCTTGAGTGTAAAAGTGAAATCTGGCTTTTTTTTATGGTGAAATGAGCATAACTCCTAAATTTACAGGTCAATATCAGTTATAATTGAACCTGATTGTGAGATTATGGGAATAAACATTGTCTTAAAGTTTAAAAATGATTGTTAAAAAAATGAAGTTGGTAGAGAATAAACAAAGTGAAATCTTGCATTTTTTGTATTAAAAGGGGCATAACTCCTGACCTAAATGACCCATCTCAGCCACAACTGAACTCAATCGAGACCTTATGGTCATAAAAATTGTAATAAAGTTTGAAGATGATTGCTCAAAAGATGAAGATGCTAGAGTATAAACAAAGTGAAATATGGCATTTTTTGAATATTAAAAGGGGCATAACTCCTGACCTAATTAATGAATCTCAGCCATAATCGAACTTAATCGAGACCTTATGGTCATAAATTAATAA
Source organism: Solen grandis (assembly GCA_021229015.1). NCBI lineage: Eukaryota > Metazoa > Mollusca > Bivalvia > Adapedonta > Solenidae > Solen > Solen grandis. The sequence continues at coordinate 64,597,141 of CM037784.1, forward strand.
AGTTTGAAGAGGATTGCTCAAAAGATGAAGATGCTAGAGTGTAAACAACTTGAAATATGGCATTTTTTGAATATTAAAAGGGGCATAACTCCTGACCTAAGATGCAGAGTGAAACAATTGAAATTGGTTTTTTGAATTTAAAAGGGGCATAACTCCTGACCTAATGTCGATATCAGCCATAATCGAACTTGGCCGAGATTTTATGGTTATAAACATTGTTTTAAAGTTTGAAGATAATTGCTCATAAAATGAAGATGCTAGAGTGCAAACAAACAAATTGTGGACGACGGACGGACGGACGACGGACATTCATCGATCCTAAAAGCTCATCCTGAGCACACGTGCTCAGGTGAGCTAATAAGCCCCGCCCCTGGCGGCCATGTTTTTTACAGATCGGAAAAATTTGAGCAACTTTGGTAGAGGTTGACCCAAGGAACATCTGTACCAATTTATTTTAAAATCTGGCCAGTAGTTTTGAAGAAGATGATTTTTAAAGTTTTCATATTTTTTTTCTTTTTGTTGCCATGGCAACCAGAGTTCTACATGGATCAAGTTTATTTTAGCAACTTTTTTGAAGGTTGACCCAAGGATCATCCCTGCCAAGTTTAATCAAATTCTGTCCAGTGGTTTCAGAGGAGATGTTGTTTAAATGTTTCTCTATATACATATAAGGCAAATAAGCCCCGCCCCTGGCGGCCATGTTTTTTTACGGATCGGAATAATTTTAACAACTTTGGTAGAGGTTGACCCAAGGAACATCTGTACCAATTTATTTTAAAATCTGGCCAGTAGTTTTGAAGAAGATGATTTTTAAAGTTTTCATATTTTTTTCTTTCTGTTGCCATGGCAACCAGAGTTCTTCATGGATAAACTTTATTTTAGCAACTTTTGTAGAGCCTCACCCAAGGATCATTCCTGCCAAGTTTCATTAAATTCTGTCCAGCGGTTTCAGAGGAGATGTCGTTTAAAGAAAATTGTTGACGACGCACGACGCCGGACACAGGGCGATCACAATAGCTCACCTTGAGCACTTTGTGCTCAGGTGAGCTAAAAAAAGATAAATTTCCTTTTTCTTAATGATCAAGAAAATCATGAAATACAACTTTACATTGTAGCAAAGTCAAAAGGAATCTTAAAGGTTCTTTTCTTAAATGAATTACTTTAAACCAGTATCTCAACATAGTTAAATTGCCTGTTTCACTTTAAGGCTTTTGCAAATGTAAACCAATTTCCCAATCTCTTGATTTGCGATTCTTTTTTTTTCCCAATTTACTTTCCCAATTTAAAAATGACCTGTTCCCAATTGGCTGAAAAAAAAATCACTGTATCTATACAATATATTATTAATGTCAAATATTAAATCAAATACCTATTAAATCTGTTGTTTGATTAAATACAACTATAGACAAGAGGGCCATGATGGCCCTTAATCGCTCACCTGAGAAATATTGCTTTCAATGGTTTATAATATGAACATACTTAAAGTGGGACCAATTTTGACACAGGGCCATGATTAAAAACAAACTTTGGTAATGATCCACTGCAATGCTGCATGCACAATGCCATATGGTTTCTACAAGGTTTTCCCTTTATGCTTACTGATCTCAAGCTTTGAAATTAATGGAGCGTGTTCTAGACACCTTAACTCTTGACCTTGTGGTTTCTGAGAAGAAGATTTTCCTTTCTTCCTCTATATAAGCCTATGTAAAATCAAGTGACACCTGGGGCGGACCCAATTTGGACCCAAGGGCCATGATTTGAACTTTGGTAGAGATCCACTAGACAATGGTAAAAGCCTTATATCTAAGCTCTAGGCCATGTGGTGTCTGATAAGAAGATTTTTCTAGTTTTTCCCTATATAAGCCTTTGTAAAATAAAATGACCCCTGGAGCAAGGGCAATTTTGACCCAGAGGTCATTATTTTAACAACTTTTGTAGTAGTTCACAAGACAATTCTACATACCAAATATCCAAGCTCTAAGCCTTGCAGTATTTCAGGAGATGATTTTTCTATTTTTCCTATGTAAAATCAAGTGACCCCTAGGGCAGGGCCAATTTTCACCCAAGGGCCATGATTTGAATAACTTAAGTAGAGATCCACCAGACAATACTACATACCCAATATCTTAACACCAGGCCATGTGGTTTCTGATGAGAAGATTTTTCTAGGTTTTCCCTATATAAGCCTATGTAAAATAAAGTGACCCCTGGGGCAGGGCAAATTTTGGCCCTAGGGCCATGATTTGAACAATTTTTGTAAAGGTTTATAAGACAATTCTACATGCTGTAGGCCTTACAGTTTTGCAGGAGAAGATTTTCTAAGATTGCATTTTAAAATCTATTTTTAGCTCCTGTGACCTACTTTTTCAACCAATCATAATAATTTGTACAATTTTGTTAGAGGACATCATAAGGATGATTCCTGTGAAATTTTGTCAAAATCCCTTCAGCGGATTAGGAGGAGATGTTGTTTAATGGAAAAAGTTGACGCAAGACGTACGCACGTACGGACAGATGGACGGACGACAGACGCCGGACAAAAGGCAATCATAAAAGCTCACCATGAGCACGTTGTGCTCAGGTGAGCTAATTATCTAAGCTCTAGGCCTTATGGATTCATAAAAGAAGATTTTTAAGATTTTCCTATATATCTCTATGTAAATAAAGTAACCCCTTGTGCTCTTGGTAATGAACCATTAGATGATGCTACATACCAAATATCTTAGCTCTAGGCCTTATGGATTTATAGGAGAAGATTTTTAAAGTTTTTCCTATATAAGTCTATGTAAAACAAGTGACCCCCGGGGCAGGGCCAATTCTAACCCCAGGGTCATAATTTGAACAACATTTGTAGAGATTCACTAGACAATGCTTCACGCCAAATATCTCTAGGCCTTATTGTTTCATAGAAGAAGATTTTTAAAGTTTTTCACTATATAAACCTATGAAAAATAAAATGACCCCTGGGGCGGGGCCAATTTTGACCCCAGGGTCATGATCTGAACAACTTTTGTAGATGTTCATAAGACAATTCTACATACCAATTATTAAAGCTCTAGGCCTTACAGTTTTGCAGGAGAAGATTTTCTAAAATTGCATTTTAAAAATCTATTTTTAGCTCCTGTGACCTACTTATTCACCCAATCAAAATAATTTGAACAACTTTGATAGAGGTCATGATAAGGATGATTCCTGTGAAGTTTGGTCAAATCCATCCAGTGGTTTAGGAGGAGAAGTTGTTTAAAGGAAAAGTTGACGCAAGACGAACGCACGGACGGACGCCGGACAAAAGGCGATCACAAAAGCTCACCATGAGCACAACATTTAACATATTTTAATTAACATTTCAAATTAAAAAGAAAATATAAGAAAAACATATAAGAAAAATATAACATATTTAAAGCAAATATTTTATCCTCCAGGGTTTCCATAAAATATGAAATAACGCAATAATATAAATATTAGTAAGTAAAATATAAAGTGGGGTTGAAACAACTTAGGAGGAAACAGTTTGTGAGAGAGAGGTATAGGGGAGGAAATCGTTTGGGGGTGAAATGTCTGGAATTCAAAATATACAGCACATGTCAAGCTGTTGTGATTTTACAGAATATTAAACAGCTAGTGAGTAGTCATTGGAGTCTGTTAAGGTTAGCAAAACATGTTTTGGTAGGTTATACTTGTTTAAATAGTTCATTTACCAACCTTTACCATTGATTGAAGTTGTTATTTGTTTTTTTCACAATAAACAAAGTGAGGTGTCAGATTGGTGATTCTACAGTTATTGTAAATATTTTTTTTAATGAAGCATTTTGCTGTAATATTGTTAATTCTTTTGTATCAAATAAGAGTTAAATTAATTATAAGATAAGAAGCAGTAAAATAATTAGTTATTAGGACTTTCTGCCTACAGGAAGAAAGTCCTATTGGGTTTGTTATGTTTTTTTAGCTCATCTGAGCACAACGTGCTCATGGTGAGCTTTTGTGATTGCCTTTTGTCCGTTGTGCGTGCGTGCGTCCGTCGGTCGTCAACAATTTCTTTAAACAAGATATCCTTCTAAACTACTGACTGGATTTTGATAAAACTTTACAGGAATGTTCATTATGGGGCCCTTTACCAAAGTTGTTAAAATTATTTTGATTGGTCAAAAATCTAGGTCACAGGAGCTAAAAATAGATTTTAAAAATGAAAATTTTAAAAATCTTCTTCTCCAAAACCACAAGGCCTAGCCTTTTGATTTTTGGTATGTAGCATGATCTTATGACTCTCTACCAAGATTGTTCAAATAATGACCCTGGGGTCAAAACTGGCCCCGCCCCAGGGGTCACATGATTTAACATAGGCTAATATAGGAAAAACTTGAAAAATCTTCTTCTCCAAAACCACAAGGCCTAGCTTTTTGATTTTTGGTATGTAGCATGATCTTATGACTCTCTACCAAGATTGTTCATATTATGACCCTAGGGTCATAATTGGCACCACCCCAGGGGTCACTTGATTTAACATAGGCTAATATAGGAAAAAAACTTGAAAAATCTTCTTCTCAGAAACCGCAAGACCTGGAGTTTAGATATTTGGTATGTAGCATGATCTTATGACTCTCTACCAAGATCGTTCAAATCATGTCCCTGGGGTCAAAATAGGCCCCGCCCCAGGGGTCACTTGATTAGACATAGGCTATTATAGAAAAAACTTGAAAAATCTTTTCTCAGAAACCACAAGGCAAATGAGTTAAGATATTTGGTGTGAGCATTGTCTAGTGATCCTACAAGTTTGTTCAAATCATGGCCCTGGGGTCAATATTGGCCCAGCACCAGGGGTCACTTGATTAAACATAGGCTAATATAGAGAAAAAAAACTTGAAAAATCTTCATTTCAGAAACCACAGTCCTGGAGTTTAGATATTTGGTATGTAGCATTGTCTACTGGGTCTCTACCACGTTTTTACAAATTATGACCATTGGGTCAAATTTGGCCCCACCAAAGTGGTCCCTGATTTTACATAGGCTAATAAAAATTAAAAATTTAAACCACAAGGCCTGGTGTGTAGCATTGTCTAGTGGATCTCTTCTAAGTTTGTTCAAATCATGACCCTGGGGTCAAATTGGCCCCACCCCAGGGGTCACTTGATTTAACATAGACTAATATAGGAGAAACCTGAAAAAAATCTTCTTCTCAGAAATCAAAAAGCCTGGAGTTCAGATATTTGGTATGTAACATGGGCTAATAGACCTCTACCAAGTTTGTTCAAATCATGAATCATGCATTGTCTAGTAGATCTATACTTAGTTTGTTCAAATCATGGCCCTGGGGTCAAATTTGGCCCCGCCATTAGGGGTCACCTGATTTTACATAGGCTAACATAGAAATAACTTGAAAATTCTTCTTTTTAGAAAACTAGAAAACACATGGCCCGGGGTTTAGATATTTGGTGAAAATTGGCCCCGCCCCAAGGATCACTTGATTTTACAAAGACTTATTTTGGAAAAAAAATTAGAAAAATCTTCTTCTCAAAAACCACAAGGTCTGGAGTTTAGATATTTGGTATGTAACATGGGCTAATAGACCTCTACCAAGTTTGTTCAAATCATGACCCTGGTGTCAAAATTGGCTCTGCCCCAGGGGTCACTTGATTTTACATAGCCTAATGATACCAGGTGAGCGATCCAGGGCAATCATTGCCCTCTTGTTTTTCTGCTTATTATTCTTTTTTTCTTCCTCTTATATTTGTGTTAATTTCGATGTGTTGCCATTGACCCAGAACAATGAAAATTTTATGGCATATATTTCAAACCATGAGCTTTCGGATGCAATGAAGTTCATATCCATATGATGTCATATAACGTCAGATTTGACGTCAGGTGAAAAAGTTTATACGCAATCTACAGCCATCATTTCTGGACCGATTTTCATCAAAATTTCACACAATGTGTATGTTAGGCTCTAGTTGTGCATTTTTCAAAATTTGAAAAGGCCATGGTTCTATGGCGCATCCAAGATTCAAATAATTGACGTCAAATTTTAAATGTGTATAAAATCACTTCCAGACGAGCTAGAAAGCTGATAATTGGACAGAATATAGGTTTCTCAGAAGATGGGCGTCATATGGTATAAATACATACACAATATAAATGAGTTCTAAGTGATATTTGGACAGATTATAAATCTCCAAGTGTCCTATACATTCTGTGAAGATGAACATCATTTGACGTCTTATGACGTCATAAAGTCAAAAAGAATTTCTGATATCTACACGTTAATTTAAATATGTTGTAAAGTTCTCAGGACCATGGAAATTTTTAATGGCATATACATTAATCCATGAGCTTTTGAATGCAATGTAATTCATATTAATGTGACATCATATAACGTCAGATTTGATGTCAAGACAATAAAGTTTTACGTGATATTTTTTTTTATTATTATTTTTCTAACCCTTTTTTGTGAAAGGCAAATCTCCATGATCAGAAAAGCAAATTTTTGTATTTTTTTT
>CM037784.1:64603731-64613918 GCA_021229015.1 Solen grandis
TCCATGGGGGTTTAAACCATTTTCTAAAATTTTTAAAAATTTCCTAAATTAGTGTTCAAACCCCCCAGTCCCCCCCAAAAAGGGTTTTCCTTTTTCGGTCCCCCCCTCGAGTTCCCCTTGCCTTACACAGACCACTTCTTGACCTGGATTGCACTTCCACAGTGATTTATTATACTCGGTAAATAATATATGTCATGTTCACAATCATACAAATTATTTCATGATATATAAAGTTTTTAATTGAGTTAACACATGTACTTTGTGGTTACCTATCACATCCTATACTTCATGATGTTCACTTTTTGTACTGTTTCCCATGTAAAACTTGTCAGTAAACTTTTAATATATGTGCCTCCGAATTCTGAAATTCATACATAACTCCGGAAAGTTAAATTGTCTTAAACTGATCTTCTATGTCTGCTACAACCTTGCCAGGTTAAGGTGAACATAATCCTATGACCAAAAAATTCTAATATTTGGCCAGCGCGGGGGATATAGCTGTCCTTTGGACTGCCTTGTTTCTGTTTGCGTTACAAATAAACAAATTGACCAGAAGTTCACACTTGACAAAAATTTCCCCCGTGACAAGAGAATGTGTCATGATATTGACTCAAACTTAGTCGGTATTCAATTCAGATATTTGTTTATACATATTATATCCTTGTGATATTCCTTAACCTTGAGATTTCCATAAAATGCAATCTATGTAAAACTTCATGAGGAAAAAAACATTACCAGAAATTATATAACTAAGTAGAGTTGTGTATCTAGAGTTTTTATTATGCCCCAAAAGCCAGCTAATAATAAGACCTTCCGTGTGCGCCCGTCCGTCGAGCATTTTCATTTCCAGACATTACCTTGTCTTGCACATGCATGCATTTTGATATAAATTTGGCATCAATGATCTCCTCAAGAAAACGGAGTGTCACACGAAAGATCCAGGTCTGGAACTCATATGTCAAGGTCACAATCACAGATAAAAGGTCATAAAATGGGGTATTTTCAGTTTCCGGACATTTACGTAGTCCTGGATGGATGGATATTTATATTAAAACTTAGCATCAATCATCTCCTCAAGAAGACGGAGTGTCACGCAAAATATTCAGGTTTATAACTCAAATGTCAAGGTCACAATCACAGATCAAAGTTCATAAAATGGGTATATTCAGTTTCCGGACATTAATTCTGTCCTGGATGGATAGATATTTATATAATTTGGTATCAATGATCTAAACAGTAAGATAACTCTTGACTTACTTAATGAAAGTTATGGGTGTTCTTGGAATGATAGCCCTTGTTGTTGATAATGCAGTCACACTTGGAATACTTGTTCATCATATTTAGATCAGTCATCAGACAAGTGCAGATGACTGTCAATATTTTTTAAGAATGATAGACCTTTTTTTGTGTCATATCTAATTGAGAGTTTCCGCCTAAGTTTCTCTATGTTATATTTTTTTAGATCACCTGAGCAACATTCAGGGTGACCTTTTGTGATCCATTGATTGTCCTTTGTGAGTCTTGCATCATCAACAATTTTAGTGTTTACACTCTAGCATATTAATTTCAAACTTTATAATGGCTTGTGGTAGGTCGTGGTTCTACCCAGATGCCTCCGTGCATTCGGGATCTTCCTCGACCTGTAATTTCATGACAAGACTACATAACATTGAAATGTTTCAAAAAATAAATTCATTAGACAGTCACGTATGTCAATATTATCCCTTTCCATTTTTAGCTGACCTTGAACATGTTTTAGCTTACCAGAGCACAACGTGCCCAAGATGAGTTAAACGGTCAACTCATTGCCCTCTACCATAATTGCCCCCAAAAAGTTGAAAAATTATTCTTCTATGAAGTTAATGGTCTTAATTTAATCTTATTTGTTAAAATAGAGGTGATCTCTTGTTAATTGAAGCCCCTAGGAAGTAGACTAGTTTTTTAATACTAAAAGGAAAAAAAATCTATTTTGGCACTTTTTGACCCAACCCGGGGGCCCCAGTTTTATTTTTGCTAAAAAAAATTTGGTCTCTTAAAAAAACCCCCTTGGGGGTTCAGCTATTTTCCCGGGGAAATACTTTTTAATTAAAAAATTTTTCCAAGATTCTTTTTAAATGAAGCCAAAAACAGTAAAACCTGTTTATCTAACACACACTGGGAACCAGCTGACAGTGTCGGATAAGAAGGTAAGGCAGGCCCTTTAGCCCTTCCTTTTAAAAAATTGATAGTCCATGTTTTGTTATATATGGGCAAAAGCTTCAAATAATTTCGAAAAAAATGTTGAAATACATTAAAACATGTGTAAAAAAAAACACATAAATGAAGTTTATCATCAGGGGTTAATTATTTAATAACATAAATGATTTAATCATTTTAATTGATTTAAAAATGAAAAGTTTAAAGATTTTCCCGATGTGTAAAAAAGAAAGTTTTTTATAGTGCAATTAAACATTAACGGGCCAAAATTTGTAAATTTTTTTTGGGGTTACAGGTAAGAAGGTTTCCCTTATGGTCAGGTTAATTTTTTCGACTTTGAATTGGAAAAACGATGGGACCCATGAAAAGTGTGAGTTTACAGGGGTGTTCCCTTTAAACAAGTGTTTTTTATGGACCCGTTTTTTCACTGTAATTAAAATTTTTAAATTTTTTTGGTATGTATGGGGCACCTGATGGCGTCAAAAATGATTGCAAAATAAGTTGAAACTTTTTGAAAAAAAAAAGGGCCCCTTGGGGGGTTTTCTTACATACCCTATTAAGAAAATTTCCAAATTCTTCTGTGAAGGCAATGAGTAGAATGGTTTCATTAAACACAAATGGTTACCTCATAGCTGTCTACCATAATTCCTGAAATAGAAATGATCCTTTGAAAAAATTAGGCACCTATGGGTTGTGTTTTCCTTATATATTCCATGTAGAAGATTTAAAAAATCTTCTCCTATGAAACCAATGGTTTAATTTGTTTCAGCATGTATTGGTCATTCTATGAAACCAATTACCAGAATTCAATTTTATTTAGCACAAATTGTAATCTCATGGCTGTTAACCATTATTAAAATAATAAAGTCAAAAAATGAGGCCCCTTTGGGGTCAGCTTGTTTTCTTACATACTCCAAATAAAATATTTCAAAAATGTTCTTGTATGAAATCAGCAGCTTAATTTCTTTTCGCATGTATGGTCACCTCACTGTCTACCATAATTGCTAAAATAAAGTTGATTCCCTGGAAAATGGAGCCCCTAGGGTGGCCGGCTTGTTTCTTCAAATAGCTCTATATAGAAAATTCCAATACTATTCTTCTATGAAGCCAATGTTAGGAATTTAATTTCATTTAGCAGAAATGGTCATCTAATGGCTGTCTAGCTTAATTGCTAAAAAAAGTTGATCCCTTGAAAAATGAGGCCCCTTCAGCATTGGTTTATATTTTTATATACTTCATAAAGATGATTTCATCTTCTATGAAACCAATGATTAGAACTGAATTACTTTTGGCCTGAATGGTCACCTCATGGCTGTTTCCTATAATTTCAAAAAGAAAGTTAGTCTCTTGAAAAATGAGGCTCAGGCCCCTAGGATTTCGGTTTGTTTCCTTATATTCTCTATATAATAAAACGTTAATAATTTTCCCTTGCATGAAACCAAGTTACATTTTGATATAAATTATGGCCCCTTAGAGATTTGGGTTAAAGGTACTTTCATGCTTATATTTCAGTAGCCAAGCATTGGATTGATTTGGATTTTTGTTGACATTTAGTGATATAAGACTAGAGACAGATTGTTTTTTTTTGGAAATGGTCCTAACTATTGCATTTTTCTACTGAAACTTTTCGGTTAAAGTTTTACACGCAGTAGAAAATTTAGTTTAAGTTTTGCATGCAAGCTATTTACTTGAACATTTATGAGTGTGTCCAGGGGCATCAGAAAACAAAGGAAGATTAATGTTGACTCTTGATACAATAATGAGCATTTTAATTTTACTATGTTGGTTAAAGTTTTACATGCACAGTGCTAATATGCTTATATCTCAGTAAATAGGCATGATATTAATTTAAGACTTCATAAACTTATTCATTGATATCAGACTATCAAAAAAGATTGTTTTTGACTAAGGATATGTTAAAGATATGAATCGAATTTGATTTAAAATCAGATTTAATTTGACATACAACAGACATTTAGAATAGTCAAGTATGCTGTCTTTCAGACAGCTCTAGTCTGTTTAAGACTAATTAATCCTAACATGTTAGCAAACTGTCTTTTCTTTTAGGTCAGAAGAGAAGGGATATCTATGTCCTAAAAATTTTTAATTGAGCAGCCCTGTATTCTTTGGAACTTGACCTAATTGAAGTCAGCATTCATTTTAATTCTCTTTATTTTACTCTGAAAATTTTTGGGGTTATCTATGTTGAGGAATGATGATTAGGAAAACAGCACCAGGACAAAAGTCCGGATTAAAGAGTATTCTGGAATAGGGAGGTTTTGTAATCAGGCTCTAACATGCTATATGCACTATATATACAATACATGTGTATGTATTATTTGAATGGAAGTGATCAATATACATTTGAATAATTCTATTGTTTTAAGTGTAATCATTTATGCTAGATAATTAATGTTCATTTAATTTTGTTTGTGATGATGTTGCTGATGATGATGGTGATAGTTTATTTTCTAAACTTTATCTTCTTAAAGTTTTATCATTTGTATTCATTATACATTAAAAAGACCCTTTCTGTTTCTGTCTCTCTTTAAATCTATATTTGTTTTCTCTCTCTATTTCTCTCTCCTGTATACTAAACTGCCTTTCTTTATCTCTCTTTTCTATTCTCTCATTCATCTTGGATTTCATAGAAACAGAATATATGAAGACAATATTATTCTTTAATAGTCATTTTCATATTCATAGATCACAATTTTTCTAATCATAAATCACAATAAAACATGCATGTTTCATAAGGCGTTTCCCATGCCAAATATTCAGACAAAAACTGTTGAGAAAAACATTATCAAGATAACAGGATTTTTTATATGCAAATTTCATACCAGACCGTCCTGAGTATGGAATATGGTGGGTCCGGACTACAGAGTTATTTTCTGTATATATAATTTAAAAAATGGGACCTATGAGATGACCAGAATGAGAATTCTAGATTACAGAGAGTCCAGATTGGGGAGTTTCCACTGTAATCAAAACTATAAAATTGAAATAATTCTTATAATGAGCAGTTTTGCATGTTTTGACAACTTATAAATATGTATTTACACAACTTTTGTCGTATTTCAGGAAGGAAAGATGATACTTCTGAGCAGTTTAAACCCGGAAAAACTGTTAGCTTACGCTCAATAAATATTGGAACATCAGTTGATGTGGAGAATAAGACAGAAGGATTAAAACCTGGTATGATTGCATTGTTGGTTGTCATCCAGTCTATGTCTACAATCAAAACTTTCTTAACTGGCCAGTCATGGGACTGCCAGGTTGAGTTTTAAAAATATCTGTTTATCCTCCAGCATCCGCATTTGGCCATTCAGTTTGTTTATGATTTAATCTCTGTTTTATCCTTGAACCAACTTTGTTTCCAGCCATTACCTTATTTCTGTTTGGATTACACATTTTAAAATATGCGCCAGAAGGTCATACACTGTTTTAACACATGTTTGTGACCAGAGAGTGTGTCATTATCTTGATTCAAACTTGGGCAGTAATCACTTCAGACGTTTCCTTAACGTTTATTCGTTTCTTGAGATAATCCTTAACCATTAGATTTTCATAAAATTCAATCTTAATGAAATCTCATGTTGGAAAAAATCTTGATCGGAAGTTTCATTAGTTATAAAAGTTATGCACCGATTAATTATTTTCATTCTCTGTAGAAACGGTATAGTTATGGTCTCTATCTAGGGAAAGATATGTTATGATAGATATGATATTTTGTGACTTGATAATTGATATCAGCATTCCTTTTGTCTTCATTTTAATCTCAAAATTTGCCCTGTACCCCAAAAATTTGTCTATGGTGATAATGAAAACAGCAAAAATACCTTCTACTTCAAAAATCAATGGGAATGCTAGACATCCATGTTGAGCAAAAGAGAAAAACAATTGATTTAAAAATATGAAAATGAAATAATGCTATGAATGAGCATTTTTGCATGTTTTGGAATGACAACTCACAAATATGTATTAACAAAACTTTCATCATATTTCAGAAAAGAAAGATAAGAAAACTGATGCTTCTGAGCAGTTAGGACCTGAGAAAACAGTTAGCTTACGCTCAATAAATGTGATTGAAAATTCAGTTGATGTGGGGAATAGGACTGAAGGACTTAGACCCGGTATGTTTGCATTGTTTTCTGTCATGCAGTATACATGTATGTTTACAGCCAAACCTGTCTTAATCAGCCAGTCAAGGGAATATGATAAAATGTGCCTGCTCAGTGTAGGTAGCTGCTAAATAAAGACTTAATGAATAATTTCAGATGTATTTTGGGATCTTTTCGATGGCTGAAACAGGTTGTCTTGTTTGTATTTGTAATAACTAATACAGGGTTTACTGTATATTTTCTTTGTTGGCATATTATGTTACAAAATAATTTGCCATATTCTAATGTCAGAGGTTAGGGTTATAAAAAAAATCAGTCACATTTCTGTAAAAGTAAAACATTATTTTGTAACCTGAAACCAAAATTTACAAGGCGATCTTTCAAAGGTCATGACTTGTGTTTATATGACTTAAACTCATCCATTTATGAAAACACATATTTCTGAATAGACAGATTTCAGGAGCCATTACAGATAATTATTTTTTGTGTCCTTTTCACATATATTTTGGTTATTTTTATTGTGTCGCCTGACTAGTCAGGCGACATATAGGGGTTACTTTTGTCAGTGGCGTCGGCGGCGGCATCCCCATCTGCTTGTCCGGAGCATAACTTTGTCACCATCAGTTTGAAAGACTTGACACTTGATATGTATGTTTCTTGCAATGACCCATAGTGCAGTGCGCAAGAACCATAACTCTACCTTGTGCACTTTTTGAGTTATTCCCCTTAATAAATTTTCTTTGAGAATTTCTTGTCTGGAGCATATCTTTTTCTCCTTAAGTTATAATAGTCCTTGCATTTTTTATTTGATCTTTATAAGCCTTTCTCTGTTTGATGGCAACATCATTGCACATTAATACCCCATCTTTAAAAGAAAGTGACAAATTGGCATCTTTACTGTCAACAGATAGGTCATCGTCAGGCGACACATCCGACTCGCGGAGTTCTAGTTTGAATTTAGAGGTGACAAAGCAAGAAAATACGGATCAAGAAAAGGTAAAGTTTTTGACTTATATTAAATACAAAAATCATATTTTTCTCTCATAAGAATTTGCGGGCAAAATTCAATACATTACAGATCAACTTTGATTAGAAAATATATTACTAACAAAAAATGCGAGATATTTAAACTCGCTGTTGACAGAATTTGATTGGGAACCTATATGAATCTACATGTATATCTCTCTAACTTAATCCATTTTCCCTTTTGCGACATTGCATCATTTAAGTTAAAAGCTGATCATGAAATATGTTATATAATTTCCACAATAACCTACATATGTTACTTTATATTTTAGGGATTTGTCATTCTTTTTCATTTTTTCTAAAATTTGTATATTTAATATTAGACTACATGCATATCCTCTCGTGTTTATTTCAGATGCATAGTATTTTGTATATATGATAAATGCAGTATGATGCACAGAGGATAATTCATGAAACGTCTAGAAAAGAAACTAACATACGCATATACCAATTATAATTTTATTGACATTATTTATTAGCTTACCTGAGCTCAACGTGCTCATGAGCTATTAGGATGGCCCTGTATCAGGCATCTGTCATCCGTGTGTGCATCGTTTGTCAACAATTTCCTTTAAGCAACAACTTCTCCTTTATTGCTAAATGGATTTTAACCTAACTTCACAGGAGTGATCCTTATCTGGCCCTCTTCTATGATTGTTCAGATTGTTTTAATTGTTTGGAAAAGAAGGTCGATGAAACTAAAACTAGATTTGAAACATGCAAACTTTGAATATCTTCTGCAAAACTATCAGGCTAAGATATTTGGTTTGTAGCATCGACTAGTGAACCTATACAAAGTTTGTTCAAATCATGACCTATGGTCAGAAACCACAAGGCCTGGAGTTTAGATATTTGGTGAGTAATATGGCCAAGTAAACCTCTTCCAAATTTGTTAAAACCATGGCACCGGGGTCATTATTGGTCCCAGCGATCACTTGATTTATAAAGACTTACATAGGGGGAAAATTGAAAAATCTTCTTGTCAGAACTTACCAGGCTTTAAGTTTAGATATTTGGTGTGTAACATGGCAAAATGAACCTCTACCAAGTTTGTTTAAATCATGACCCCAGGGTTGAACTGGCCATGCACCAGGGTCACTTGATTTTATAGGGCTATGTATGACATAAAATTTGGACCATAGTTACAGTTTCTGTGTGGAATTAGATGCTCTTGCTGTATCTCTGTATGGATAATGCTATAAGAGACACTGACGGCAATAGAATCATCTTGGCCATCGTTTAAATATTAAAATGTTGTTTTTTTCAGGAAATGAGAGCCAAAGAGCATTTGCAGATATTAGACACAAAGAAAGATTTTGAAGCATTTCATAAAGCTGCCGAAACAATTTCTGTGGAACACTCAGATTTGTTTGAGTTCACGAAGAGGGATAATCCAAACAAGATGTCTCCAAAAAAATACAAGTAAGTCTTTAACGTGTTTAATGCTTGTTTCCCAGGCTGATACTTATTTGGTTATTATACATGTACAGGAATAAATATTTCAAATACTTCAAAGAATTAAGAGTACAGTAAACTCTACCTATAACAAACTAACGAGGACCTGATGCGCTTGTTTAATATATATATGTGGATGTAAATAGAGAGAGGGAGTGTTATAGAAAATGTTAAGACGAATAAAAATGTTCAATATATCAGAGATATTTTTCATCATTTGACCAGATTTATCATAACTGAAAAACTGGTTAATTTCTTTTAACATTAAGACCAAAGAGTCACCTTTGATAATAAGTCAAAATTATTTTTCTAAATTTCACATAGGTCAAAGACGAAGGTTCCATTCACGTGGACTGTCTTCCAAACACATTGTCTGATTTATGTTGAGCTCTCTTGGGGGAGCTCGACATAGCTACCACAAAGTCCTTATAGATTTTTAGTGCACCAGGTCATCCAGTTTTACCTTTTGGGGCTGTAACTTAGACTTGGAATGCAGGAATTTCAAATAAATTGGTAATTATATTAACCTCAATGAGATAGATTGTCATGCGCAAGAGTTGGATCACTAGCTAAAAGGTCAATGGTAATGGTGCTGGATTTGCTTTTCTGGGCTGTAACTTAAATATTGATTACAGGATTTTCAAATAACCTGGCAGTATTGCGCATAAGAGTTGAGTCCATATTTAGAATGTCAAGGTCACACTTTGATGTGAATATCATTGCGCTGGATTTGTTTGTTCGGGATGTATAAATTATCTCTGGATCAAAGGATTCAGAACTGGTTAGGCAGCAAGATTTGCTTCAATGATGATGTGTCACACTAAAAAGTTGGGTGCCTAGCTCCATGATCAAGGTTACACTTACAGTCCTCGGGCATCTAGTAATTAAAGTTAACATAAATCATCTTGCATACTCTTTTCATTATCAGTAGCTACAATGTCAAGCAAAGTGTTGCTCAAAATGATGTTTCTTTTCTGATTCATAAATTTGTTATGGAAGCTGTAGGTAGATTTATATTTTATATCATGTGCCACTTACATTTCCAGAACATTTTTAGAGATAATTCGTTATGTATATACTGAAATAAGGTAATGATTTGCATGCTTCTTAGAAGTCTTTTGTTTTAATATCCAGTTACTGTCACTATAAATTAGGGCAAAAGATTTTACCAGCGTCTGTATTTCCATCATTCAGAAAAAAAAAGTTTTTTATTATTAACAGGTAGCTAGTTTGGCATAGTTGGTGGGCCATCATGCTGGCGGGCGTCAACTTTGTGCGGACACTAATTTAGTCATACATTAAGATATTTTAACTTGGTACAATTGTGCAACATGATGAGAAGTGCAAATGCATGACCCAGGTGTGTTAAATATACACTTTGAGGTT
>CM037784.1:64614018-64637326 GCA_021229015.1 Solen grandis
TATACCGTATTCTATATTTAACCGATTTCCCTGAAGTGAGTTTTTACGGAAACGGCGTTTACCCGTGCAGAATTACATACTCTTTCAGAATGTATTTGTTAGGAATCAAAGACTTCATCAACATTAGCCGGGGAAAGAGGTATTTTTTTCTAAAATTTAATGATCATCTGCGAACATGTTGTTTTAAAATGAATAGGTATACAATAACAAAGTTGTATGGTGTTGTCCTCTAGAAACAGTTAAGCTTTCACATCACGCTCACACTACCTCAGCATCTTCGTGATAATGAATTGTTAAACTTTTATGGTTCGAATATTGGTAAGACATATCTTTGGATAAACAGTAAAGTGATATATAAGTTCCACCAATCACATTTTATGAAAACATATTTGCCTGGATTATTTAGCATTCGATGATAATTTTCAGAATATATATCTTGTAACTTACCGTGAAGAACACCTTAACAATTCTTGAATTAATACATTCACCACTCCATACATAGATAAAAAATAGTTATCATAATAATAGTGTTAAGATATGCGCACAAAAAGGCGGATGATGAATAATAACACAGTAAAGTCTGCGGTTGTGATCTTCTTTATGTATCAATTTCGGGCTTTCTAATAATGCAAATTTTCATATAATTATATTTTTTTTATCTCAGAATAAGAATCAAGACAGACTTGCAGATGTATAAGTCATGTTATTTCTATTTGAAAATGAGGAAATCTTTGTCTAAAATTTCACATGAACTCACAAGACACATAATGTAAGTTTATGTCTGTACATTTTTGTTTGCCATATACTGTAAATTTTGTTTTATTCCACGTTAATGTCGCAAATAACAACGCATTAACTTTATATTTGCAGATGTATAGGTCATGTTATTTCTATTTACATGAGGAAAAGACTACTTATCTCAGGTAACAGATGGTCAACTTTGCATATTTATGTTCTGTAATTAAGAAACGAAAATTAAGAAAGAGGTTCAAGTCAACTTATTTTACGTGTTTAAATTTGCAGAACCAAAACAGACATCATTTTCTCATGTACAATATAATTTGTCACAGGGAATTATTGAAGCAATATATGTTGTTTTTCTTCTTCCTTTGTTTCAAATATAATTATTTATTTATCAAGAGTCAGGCGGTGAAATTAAATTACTTGCATTTATCATACAAATTCTACGTTTTTTTTTCTGGCTATACAGGACCAAGGACATAGGATAATGATGACCAAAGTATTAAGATATTTTGTTAGATGCTTAAATTAATTTCCATTAATTGAGATATATATTCTTCGAGTCACCAATGTTCTGTTAATAAACAAGTTCCTGTGTCTCTTTCTTTGATTATTGCACGATAATAAGAAGGTAAAAAACATCGCGCTGTGGATAGGTATGTTATGTATATTAATCGCGCCGACACGAGCATCATCAGTTTCATAATAAGCCCAAAATGACTGCATATATGCTTGTATGCCAATTTAATGTTCCAAACCGTATCAGCACATTGTACCATATAAGCTACAAACAGACATGGCCTAAGATATATATGAAGTAGCAGTTTACAGTCCTGCAAAATATTATGGAGTCTAAATCTCCGTAATATAGGCTGGTCGTTGGTTTGATCCACGTCTGAAATATATCAATGTTGTAAAATTGTTTTCGTAGCATCCGATTTCAATTTCGTCCGAAAAAATAGAGGGTAGTTCCGAGAATAATTGATCGGTGTCAAAATAAGGCGACCGTATATTGTGTTTTGTCATTCAAACCTATTATGGTGTGCTATTGCAGTTAGGCAAAACTGGCCTGTCTCAAGTACACGCAGTCTCCAAACGACTGAAATATTGTCATTGAGAGGAAACAACTAAGAACAAATTATACGGGTCAATTTCATTAACAGCATATAATGTTATAGCTTTCAAAGAAAATGTGTTCCAACATTGTTTCATTTAACTGGAACATCAAGATAAGCAGCCAAACGCGTACAAACTTGAATGCCTGGTGGCTATACACTTTTTTATCATCCCTTTGTATTCTTCTTAAACGAGGGAGTGTATATTTTAATAGGCATGCGTGATAAATCATGTTTTAAATTAAACATGTGTTTCGTTTTGTTTTGACGAGTGAGCCGGCATGTTTATGTGAACGTAATTTCAGGTATTTTGTTAATAAATATAATGGAATTTCGCAATATTACAAACATAGGAAACATACGTGTTGTTTTATTTAGTTAAAATTACACGACATAAAGGGGGAGACTTAATACAACAGTGGAAACATAATTGATGAACAAATGAACGTTTGCCATTGGCATAATATGGACTTAATATTGATAAATAAATATGCATCAAGACAATGATAATTATTATTATCTTTCCTATTAAAACTTCCTCTACTATTCACCCGACTGAGTACTTATTGATTAAACTCGATATATCATTTTTCCGTATCATCATATACACAAATGAGAGTATTTTAAGTTTAATATTTAAGATGCATCGCAATTTATCTTTCTGAATACGTATAGTGCGTTCGAGAGGACGGACCGTCTGTAAACGAATGAATTGTCTCGAAAGTAATCACTTCGTCCTACAAATATTAATTTGCTGTGTATGAAATAGGGATCCCATCTGCATTCTGATTATTTACCATCTATCCCTTGTCCTTGGCTGGGAAATCCCTTTATTGTCCCCATTGTCCATAAATGTCCAAAACATGAAAGCTTATCAAAAGACAAACATCAACAATAGATTTTGGATTTAGGAAAGCCGTCTCTGAGTAAATCGATACTATTTGGAAAACAAGAACAGATATAGGATAAACAGAAAAAGATTGATACCTATCTTCAAACGTGTGATGGATTAGACACCAGCAGTTTGTATATTTTCATTAAATTCAATACAGTACAATTAGGTAGATATTGTTTTCTTGGTGACAATTGAATGAAAATTAATTGATTAATTTACATGTTTTCACCCTACATCTTTCGTTTCGTGTATTAATTTTAGCTTGGAATTTATGGTAATAGTGAATTGTTTAATGCAATAAATACAATTTTGGAAGAATAACATTTCTAAGACATTTGTACATAACAAAGATGGACTCCCCCCCCCCGATTCTCTGGGTCAAGCAATATATACATTGACATTGAAAACGGTTACAGAGACAAGAATGGAAATCTGAAATCAAAAGGTTTGTTTTTTATGCTGTACATTGATATACAATAGTTTATTCGATTGTTTCTTTATTAATTAACAATATCAATATGTGGTTTTAGGTTGTCCCATTTTTTTTTCCACCTTTCAGATTGTTCTTATATAGTATTTTCATTCCAAAATAATTCTCGAGAAATATTTCATATTTCCATTAATAAGGTACACGTTTTACTGTAGAACCAGCAAATTCATAATTCATATTATATTCCGAAATCTCCGTTTACCCGCATTACTAATTATAAAATTCACAACATTTAAGCGAATCATTTAGAGATTTTGACAGTTTTACAATTGTGTTCTAGGTTAAATCCCTTATGTAAATTAATATCACACCATTTTCAAATAACTTGGAATTTTACCGGGTTATAATTTTTATTAGACTGCAGTGCAAGCGCAAACAGTGGCACCCGAATTAAATATGAGAATCGACTCGAACTCTGATTTTTCTGCCGGTGATTTAACGGCTCATGATGACATAACAAGATCTGCTCTGAACACGCACTTCCCACGCACTTGTTTTGCTAAATATAAACAGTGACATGGGAAAATAATTAAATCGTAAGGTACTTTAACATCAAAATAATATACGTCGAGGGGTAAAGAAAATATAAAATTGCATATAGTTTGTACTTTTAATAGTACTTAATTATTTACAAACAAATACACATGCAAGACAAGGCAAAGCGTGAGATAAACTCACAATATATTACGAATATCAAACTTTAACTAGTATAAGCTAGTAGTAATTTCCTCTTTTCTATACTATTCTTAAATGTTTTTTATTCGTTTCTTGGTTAACGTCTGACTGACTGTATTGCAATCATTTGTAGACTTAAATAAAAAGATATATATAATGCATCACGTAGTAGACAAGCAGGATGATACCAAACCCAGACACATACTCTTGACACTGGACCAAACAGACCTGTAACTACCGTTTGTGCTGAGCGCCAGTCAGACTGGAGATATTCAAGTATCCGTTTAACGAATTAAGTAGGTTGCGGTCGGATAGTGTACCAAAGACCTCCAGGATACAAGACAGAAACTCTACTAAATCTGCTACCAAATGTTTAAAAACAGTGTAATAAAAAGATATGATTTTAAAACATAACAAGTTTAATATACAACCCAGTTATGTTAATTGTACTAATCAGCTAATGTTGTACAAACAGCAAATGTTAGGTAAATATTCGATCTTTTTTCCGATATCAAACACAAATTCTCATTCGATTTTTAAATACTATAAAGGTTGTCATAATTGTGTCCTTATTCTTTGATAGATACTATAACATTTCAAATGAAATCCACGCCAATTATAAAATCACCTCATTATCCATGCCGATAAAACTATTTTCCTTCAAAACACAATAGCCAAAAAATTTAAAACCCATCATACTTAAAATGGATATTTACTTCATAGCTAACTTTAAATCATTCCATTGCGACAGAGATGTTATAATTCAAACGAGGTAATAGGACATCAAGAATGTTTCTTGAAGCGTTAAACCTCTTCGCGGATACAAAACAAAACAAAAAACATCGCACGTGCATTAAATGATGACCTGTGATTGAACATTCAAGAATACTAAACTATGGTTGGTTGTCATAAAAATGTTTCGTAACTCACTATCTTTAATTTTTTTTGATACTATATTAATTAATTTCTTAATTTAATAATGTATACATTTTACAGTGAAATGAATTTGTTTGCCGAATTTCTATTATCATGTAAAATCGAATGGAAGACAACCCTTCGCTGTTATTTATCAATTTCCGTACGCAGCGATCTCCCCTTATATTTGGTACATTTACCAGTCAAAGGTGTAAACGTTTGTATCAATGCAGTTCTCTTCATTAGTATCTGAATGAAATAAACACATATTCATATTATAAACATGTGATTTTGTATCTGCGCATCCTTTTAATTCTATCTATCTTTCTCTCTCTCTCTCTCTCTCTCTCTCCAACTTTCTCTACTTCTACTAGTACACCTACTACGCATTATTCAATCACACAGACTATAGTTTATATATAGAAGAATATTTATCGGACAGGTCAATCCCAGAAATTGGAAGATTATTTGTTTACACATTTCAAAGTATGAAAATAAATTATACTAACCACATATGTTGATGATGATCACGGACAGTACATTTACAAAGTACAAGAAAGAATGGAATGTTGAAATTAAATAGGAAAATTTGTACAAAAAAGCGACAAAATACTTTTGTAATTTAGAAAAACAACATATCACAAATAAATCCATGCCCTTTATTGAAAAAGAAGATGGCTCAAGAATTTTTGATCAGCAAGAAATTGAAAGAAACTTCACTTTTTTATCAATCTTTATTTAGTTCAAGAAATACCGGTCAAAATTTTGACTTAGAAAAAGAACTTAGTAATTGTAATATAACAAAATTGAATAAGGATCAGATAAATGAGGAAGGTCTTTTAAGTTATTCAGAAGTAAGTTATACATTAAAAAACATGAAAAATGATAAGAGCCCGGGTTGTGATGGATTTACAAGTGATTTTTACAAAATCTTTTGGAACAAGATTGGACATTTTGTGGTTAGAGCTCTAAATTATGCTTTTAATTCAGGCTCTTTTCAAGAAATATAAAAATGGGTTCAATTATATGTATACCGAAGGAAAATAAACCCAAACAGTTTCTAAAAAATTGGCGACCAATTACTCTGTTAAATGTTGTCTATAAATTAGCATCTGGAAGCATAGCAAATAGATTAAAAACAATATTAAATACCATAGTATCGAATGATCAAACTGGTTTTATTAAAGATAGATTTATTGGAGAAAACACTAGATTGGTATATGATATAATGAAATATTGTGAGGATCATAGAATACCTGGATTATTGATGCTTATTGATTTTGAGAAAGCTTTCGATTCATTGTCTTTTAACTTCATAGAAAAAACATTAAACTTTTTTAATTTTGGAGAAATGTTAAAAAAATGGATTCGTATATTTTTATATAATACAGAGGTATGTGTACAGATAAATGGATTTTTATCAGATTTCTTTACTATATATAGGGGCTGTAGACAGGGGGACCAATATCTTCTTATATCTTTATCCTGTGTGCAGAAATTCTAGCTAAAAAAATAAAAAATTCTAAAAAATATAAAGGGAATAAAAATAAAAGGTGAAGAATACATTTTATCACAATTTGCCGATGATACATCTCTGTTTCTTGACGGTTCTGAACAATCTCTGAAATCTGTTTTAGAAGTTTTAGAATATTTTTCAGCAATATCCGGTCTAAATGTCAATTTTGACAAGACTAAAGTTATTTGGATTGGTTCAAAAAATACAGCTCTAGTTCAATTAAAACAAGATGGAAACTATCATGGGGGGAAATACAATTTAAATTACTTGGAATACATTTTGATGTGGATCTTAGTAAAATGGTAAATCTAAATTTTCAAAAACAAGAAGAAAAAATAAAAAACATCATTTCATATTGGAAAAGAAGAAAATTAACACCTCTTGGAAGAATAACTGTTGTTAAATCATTACTTTTACCATTATTAACAAATCTATTCGTAAGTCTACCATCTCCTGCAAAATCATTTATAAAAACTCTTAGTGACATTTTAAACAGATTTGTATTGGATGGTAAAGCAAAAATAAAAAATACAGTTTTCATTAAAGATTATAACGAAGGTGGTCTTAGAATGATAGACATACAAAGCTATGAAAGAAGTATGAAATTAAAATGGTTGAAAAATATTATTTGTCATAGCGAGGGAAAATGTTATAAACTTGCTGAATGTTTATTTGACTGTGGTAAATTGTTTAATACTGGTAAACTTTTTTGTGAAAAATTAATCAAAGAAATTAAAAACAACTTTTGGATAGATGTATTGAAAGCATATAGTTCATATATTGATAAATTTTCTTTTGTAAACTATGAACAATTGCTTAATTTACCACTGTTTTACAATGAAAAATTTCTAAACTTTTGGATAGATGTATTGAAAGCAATTTGGTGAAAAGGTTTATGATTAAATTAAACATAGAGGAAAAAAAGATATCCTTTTGAATGTTCATAATCCATGTTTAAACTGCTATTTAGAGCCAATTTTAACCAAAATTGATGGAAACAAATTTGTGTATAACACATATATAAAGAATGTTGATGTCCCAACTAGTAAAGCAAAATTGATAATTATTTTTGAAAATTCTGATATTAATTGGAATTTGATTTATAGCTATATTTTCAAATGTACAAAGGATACATACATTCAGTGGTTGCAAATTAGAATTTTACACAGAATTTTACCTACTAATTCACTGCTTTTTAAAATGAAAATAGCTGATACCAAATTATGTACATTTTGTGAATGTTACGAGGAAACTTAAATCCACCTATTTTATGAATGTGACAAAGTAAAACCATTAATAAATTTCTTATTCGAAACTGTTAAAACATCAGATCCACTTTTTTCAATGAATAGAAGGATTATACTTTTAGGGACTTGCCGACGAGATTATAAATATGATATTATGTTTTTAGAATATAAAAAATACATTTTTATGTGCAAGAAAAAGAAAATATTCCCCTCTATAAATGGTATGAAAGAAAGTCTAAAATTAGTGATGCTGAAAAACAAAATTGGGCAATTGTAAAACAAATTTCACAAGATCATTAAATTAAGAATAGATTATATATTGGAAAAAGATAGTATGTTTGAACAATTTATTCTCCATTTATTAATTAAATGAAACTAAATAAATTATATATTTTTCATGTAAATTATTGTAATTGTAAGGTGGTAAGTAGGATGGGTCCCCGACCTACTTCCATCGAATTACGGGGATAATAAAGATTTATACAAAAAAAAAAAAAAAAAAAAAAAAAGGAAAATTTGTACATGTATATAAATCAAGTATATCGATAGAAATATATTTAACCTGAATAATAAATGCTGAAAACGATAATGAAATAAAGACAATAATGATATCAGGATATTATTTATAATGATAATAATAATATCAATTATCATATCAATATTGATAAATATAAAATTTTCACTACCAATAATGACACTGTTAATAGCAATAACGCTAATACTTAGGTTGAGACTAAAATAACAATGGTATCATATTAAGAATAGAACAGATGTTGATAAAAAATAATCAAATATTAATTATACTCAACGGGCGCACTATCACATTTTTTTCTTCTTTTTTTGTCTTTTAAGTCTATGTTTTATTATTTTACTCATTTTAACTTAATATATCAAATTATTCGCGTATTAAAAAATAACATTAGACATTTGCCGGCTGCGCTTGTCTCTGATCCAGACTTCTCAGTGACTCCATAATGACTAAATAAAGGGATATTTACATTCAAATTTTAAAAAACACTGCCAAATATTATTTTCTATGAATCGGTTCTAAATGATGATTTAAATATTTCGCTCGTATGTGCCCGCTGGGTTCCAGGGTTGTTGAAACAAGAAGATAAGGAACGCAGAGTGTCGGCTTCGGTTCCTTTTAGCGCCGCCTAGAAAAGAGGACACGTTTCTGGACCGAGCCATTACATTAAGCGTCTGGAAGAAACCGGCCACACCGCCTCCAAAGAAAGCCAGTCTGGTGAAATCTCTTGGTAAGATGATGTCCAAAGTCTTCCACAATAGTGTGATCCTAACGCATGCTGGACCTGAGGGACGTAGCGTGAATGCAGCTTATTTCTCGAAGGTAATTTAACAAAATATTTCCAGAGATTATTTTGAAAAATAATTATTTTTTATCTAATATGTTTGATAAATAAGATAGTGTTTGAATAAATAAATACAATAATAAACAATTTTAAAAGATAAAACATTTTATCAGCAATTTAACGATATTGTTTTAAATGTTTCCTCAATCATTAGGTTATTCGCCTCGACGTGATGAACGCTTTACGGAAGAAACCACCGGCCCTTTATTGAAGCCCCTGATATTGTCGTATGGCATCGAGACAACGAACCCGCCCACACTGCAAGCATTACGCAACTTGAGATCGATGTGCTCGGGTTCAAGCAGGTTCGCCATCCGCCGTACTCGCCAGACCTCGCGCCTCTTGACTTTGCCTATTTCCCGCAGCTCAATGAGCAGTTACGCGGCCAGTTACGCTTGACTCATGAATGCCACATTGACATTCAACAAAGGTTTGAACAAAGACTGGTTTGTAAATGTATTTGATGCTTGAGTAAGCCGACACCACAAGTGCGAAGATTCACGGGGAGAGTATTTTGACAAAGGCGTTTAGAATGTCGTTACGTTGCGTAAATGACGTTGAACGTGCGCCGGTCGTATAGCACGTAGTCTGTTAAACATCGACATTTGTAATGACATTGTTTTTTGTTTTTTTTTGTATTTGTAAAATGATTTTTGCATTTTATTTGTTATATGTTCATACATATTTTGCAAAAAGTTTGCGAATTATTTTTATTATTATCGTCACCATTTCACATGTCAGGGAAATTTTGGGACAACCCTCACACAAATATTTTATATAGCGGTGATGCAACATGCTGGTAAGTTATTTCTTAAATGTGTTTAGCATATCAGTAGTTACTTGTTTTTACTTTTTTTAATTTACCTAAATTCTCAGTTATTGTTGTATGAAATATTATCACTGTTGATCAGTATCACAGAGAAAATAATTCATATCCACTTAAGAAAATACGACTAAATGCCTTAGGTTGAATTGTTTAACGTTGAGAAACTTCTATTATAGATAAGTGCGCATGCGTACTTATTTGCTGACCTGTTCCAAATTTGTTCCTCAATAGATAATGAATCCTTAAAGGAGCTTATTCAAAACACATTTAGTGGATAGACACTCAGATGATAAGCTAATCTGATATGAATGTTTGCTACTACATTTCTACAACAATGAACTTATTTCAGGGGAAAAAAGTCCCAACTTTATTCTTGTCTATGTCTTGTTCTCACTATTCATGTTTTTTTCTTCGTTTCCTATATGTACCGATAGTCCGAGAGTTATATATCCAAAATATCACCATGCAACAGTTTAACTATTATTCGCAACGGTTTTCTATTTATGCAAAGAGATGACAAACTGGGATTTAATAAATGAATGAGGTGGGGCATGAAATTATTTAATTAAGAGAAATGGTATGTTGGAAATACACTTTTTTACATTTCAAGAAAACTAATGCACAAGGTTATTGTATATGAATAAATGTATGTTTATTGCATCAATATCCACCGGTCCACCGCACATATGTATGCGCAAAATTAAAACAAAACAAATCGCATATGCTCTTTACAGAATATGGAATGCAGATTAAGTATTTCATAAAAAAAAAAACAAATCAGCCATTTAGCCATTGACATATTTGGCGCCATTAAGCGAGAGAATATGGATGATAATATTGCTTTAGAGTTTTTATGTTGTAATCATGGTCATTACCTGTTATATGTTTCATTCTTTTATTCTTTAAATGTCATTCTTTAATTACTATGATCATTTTATATATTTTCTTGCAGTAGAGGAAGTAATATTATTAATTGTAGATCCAGTCATGTATTCAGTTGAACTCTTTCTCCGATGTTCAGCAATTGCCAAATCTGTAAATTGAGCATATCTGTTCTTTAGGTAAATATAAACAATTTTATCTTACATGTCACTGCATAACTTTATGTGACTAGTGTATAGTTTTATTGTTGTTGTTTAGTTACTGAGTTCAAGTTCCCACTGTCAGTATTTTAGTTATTTGGGGGATTTTATTCTACATCAGACATATATAGACATATCTCACTGAGATATCTCCGAATAGAACAACTGCATTGATACCACACCCAGTTACACTATCTAGCACTGGGCACGAACAGCAAAATTTAATTAGCGCCAATCTCACGTGTAATACGCAGTGTCATTCTAATGACTTTGGTATGTAGTGGAAGGAGATCGAAACCGCGACCTTGCGTTAGTTCCCGAACGTTATAATCATTCTTCTTCCGGATTATTGATTTTTTTTTTTTGGGGGGGGGGAGGTGGGGGTAGTAAACAAAGTTATTAATATATATACGTGCTAAATGCATATGTATTATCATTATTTTAAATCATATTTATTTATTTAGATGCACAACAAATATTTTTAGTATAACATATCTAGCATATGTCACACAGATAACGTTGAATGTGTATATTGATAATGCTATAAAATATTTTATATTTTATTCTGAAAATTACATCATGCTTTGTTTCATGGTACAATAAGGATATCTCTCTCACACCCGATTTCTCTATATCATTTTTTCTTTTACAGTATCTCCCTCTCTTATAACCAAGATAATGGCATATGTTGAATGATTGATTCCTATCTCTGCTCAACTTAAAACAAAAACCACATCGGGTGTTCGAAGAATACTGGAATGACAACAACTCATTTGCTCAATTGATTTTTTTTTTTTTTTATTATTATTATTACACCACATTTATATAGCACTTTTTTCATATATCTTATACGTTCAAAAGTGCTTTACAATCTGTTTAAACACAAAACAGAAAACAGGAGATATAAAATACATGCAATGAAAACCATCCGCTGAAACTAAATACACTAAAATAGGTCAGAATATTATGCGTAGAGTGTTATTTCGTATGTGATGCAAGAAAAAAGGCTTTTTATCAGTCTTATCTGTATAACTTTTCAACGACAGCATTTTGACCAGTATTACATTTAACATAAAAATACATGCGCGCTACCTATACGGAGATACGTTCAATACAAATAAAATGTATCAATATACGACATTTATGCTCAACGGCAATGAATTAAGTACAGTGCTTAACTTATGCATAGAAATACATGTATCGAGTTATAAAATGCTAGTAAAATACATTAATCGAACTTTGATTTTAAAAAACTGTAATCAGATAACAATAATATATATTTAAAAACGTATATTATTTAGCGTTTGCATATTAAAACTTAACATAAGATATTACATATAAAGATGAGAATTACACATGAAATAGAACCCGTACTTCAATAAAAGGTTGTTTTCTGTTGTTATCTATTTATTTAGAGAGTTTAAGTCAGTAAAAAACCATAAACGGTTTAAACAAATACATGTAAAACTAATTAATATATATATATATATATTATATATAAATATATTTATATATATGTGTGTGTGTGTGTGTGTATGTGTGTGTGTGTGTGACGATGCGTCGTCAGGGGTTTTTAAGAAAAATCTTGCAACTGCGTCAGGGAGTCGGACTCTTTGGCTCAGTGGTTAGAGCATTGGCATATCACGCGGCGGACCGGGTTCGATTCGGGCCCGGGGGGTGTTCGTTTACATTGGTGGCAGCGGTAGGATAATGTCAATGCCAGACCGGAGTTGCCTTACCCACATGTTTCCAGGCTAAGTCTCGGGTCGGGAGTTCTCGGAGGGGGAAGTAATGTGACGATGCGTCGCCACGGGTATAAGAACAATATCTGACACTGCGTCAGCGAGTCGATCTTCGGCTCGTGTTTGGCTTGGCCTATCACGCTGGCGGACCGGGTTTCGATTCCAGGCCGGGCCGTTGTTTATATACATATATTCTAATGAAGTTATCCCAACAAAAAGTGAATGTATACCTTATAATGTAAGTAAACATTCACATTCAATGGTTTGCTACAAAATAATATAGTTAAAACAGATTTATCGGTTCAACGTTTTTCTTGTTAATCAAAATAGAATATGCATGTGACTTTCAATAGCCGAATTATTTTTTTTTGCACAACTTTACATTGGCTTTCAAAGGATTCGTACATTCTTATTTTTTTATTGATATTCACCCAGTCTATTATCTGACCCCTAGAAAACGAGTCCTGGAACCAATCAAAGCTTTATTTTAAATGACTTTGGTATGGTAGGGAGTGAAAATGAAGTTAATTCATACCTATATAAATCTGGAAATCAATAAAAAGTTATCTTTAAATGTTTTTGGAACGGTAGTATACAAATCTGATTGCTGTTTTAGTTTGAACCGATCCGGCTGGTTTATCAGTGTTCCGGTGAAGATATTCCACGAAAAATATCTGTAAACAGCCTTTACCAAAGTAAATTTTCCGGCAAGGGCCGTATGCCAGATGATGACCATGTGGCTTGACACGAACTGCAGGTTTGATAGTCAGCATCACCTGAATAACACCTGCCATATTCTTTCCTCCTACTATAACACGGGCAGAAAAGTAAAGGCGGTCTTAGTACACGCTGGACAGTAAACCCATATACAGGCGGACACTGGGGCCGTGAATATACCCGTACTGTTGTCGTAGGCGTTCCCTTCGTTCAGCAGATTGTTGTGAAGTGATCGTGTCGCCTTTAGCAGGATTTAAGTGTTTCACATCACGGGCGTTGAAAGCCACTATTGTGGTTGTTCCGAAATCTAGATTATATACATATAACAAAAAAAAATTTTAATAAACAAAACAATAAATATAAAAATAATAAGGATGGAAAATATATAATATATTTAGTTGATTTTAAGATTTTAACACCACTGTTAAAAGATATCTTGTCCTTTTCGTTGCTAAAAAATTCATTTATAAGTTAAATTTGATTTTCATGCGTATTAAAAAATAAAACATCAAATAGCAATAAAAAGGGGAGTGAAAAAGGTGCTATATTTTGCTTGATATTTTAACTGAAGAAATAAATCTCTGTAAAAGATATCGTTTCTATTTGCTTCAAACGTTTATCTTTAAGGTTAGCGTCTAAAAATGACTTTAATATTTTTTTTCACATTGTGTTTGCATTAGCATATACAAAAATTGTACAACAATATGTATCTTATTCCGTAGAAATGCATGGTAATTTCCACTCAATTATTTTGATACCGAATTTATTAGTCATGGCCCTGAAATTATTTTGCAATAGTTAGCTTACTCATATTACTATTTGTCGTTTTGCGAAAGAGACAATGACATCATCATTGGCATCGACTTTAAACAATATTTTTTAAACAAAAAAATTTTTTTTTTAGCAATATATTTAAATTATGATCATAATCAAATAAACGAAAAAATATTAATCGTGATGTTTTGTTTCCAACATCAGCATATGCAATGATAAACACATATTTTATCTACTTTTGATTTGAATGAAATACAACATTGTTTTTAAACATAATTATAAGTAAGCCTACAGATATATTTGGAAAAGTACCGAAATCTCGTCGACGTTTCAAAATAGCCTTTAAACCAATTTGCTTTGACGACTGTACTTTCCTCAACTTTTCATTTAATATCATTTAAGAAAAATTGTCAATGTGTTTAGAAAAGTGAATCTACTAACTGATAAATTTGGTTGATCAGTTGCATAAAATCAATGAAACTAGACGTAGTTCAGTAATCTGTCCTTCTTGACCACGGACAATGCCCCAAAATGTCGCCTTCTGTTGTTCTACTAAGTTGATGATTTTAGCCCCCTCGGTCTCTGTATCCTTTATGATGTTCGTAACATTCCAACAGCATCACTGAATTCTGTTTTCGCATTTGATAGTTTGTTTTCATATTTAAAAGTGAAGTTTAACGTCGTTTTTGCAGCTCACGCACTCAAATTCCATTTTGATCAGCTTTTGTAAAAGTTTTTCTTCGTATCATACTTGAGCACGCAGGCTCCATAACCACACAGCCCAGCAGCATACAAAATGTGAAAAACGCAGAAATGAGCCATGATTGTTATCTGAATGCGGCTCTTTCAGAATTGCCCTTTTTTCAGAGTCGGGGTGCGGATATTTTGAGCTATTAGTATGGTGACATATTACAGCCACCAATAAAATGTATTTAAAAGAGAGGTGATAAATTTAGGATTTTATATTATAAAAATTTATGAAAAAAAAGAAAGATGTAGGTGAGAAATTAATTAGTACGTTGTAACATATAGGACGGATGATTCAGATCGAGTCACCCGGACCTTTTTTTTAATTTTGGCTATTTATTTGAACGATATTTCGTTAATAATGGTAAATATTTATTTTTAATGCGGAACAGAACAGAAAATGTATTTCAGTGCGGCACCCGTTATCTTGCGTGTTGCTATAGCAAAATCAACGTTGTAAGAGTGGACCGTGTCCTGTTCCTCGACTTTTAACGGATGGTTATAAACGAGTGTGACTAAGCAAATTTAAAGTTTTTACCGCATTAATTGCAAGTGACATTGGCTTTCCCTTTTTCAACCGGAGACTACAGAACAACCCAGGCATTCGAAATCGCCCCCAATATCGACACCAAAAACGGCAAAGATTACCAAAATATGTGGCAGGCAGATGTATATCTTATCGCTATCGAAAAAAATAATTCCCTAGCAAGCTGTTACCGATATGGCAGAATATTTATGAGCCTACTAAAATAATTAAATATATTTTTATCTTTTTTTTTTTTTTCAAAAATTTACATATAATTCAAGGGAAAACCCCTTTGAAACTAATAGAGTTACTGTATGTTAAATGTTATTTCCGCAAAAACTGAATTTATCATTTACGAAACATGCGTACAAGAAATTTAGGCCCCGCATGGTTGTAGTGACATCATATTCAATCAACATAGCTGACGCAACTAGAATGGGCTTTTCGGATAAGAATGGTAGATTTCCCTTTCCCTACCACCGGACCTCAACCCGAAGTACTTTACGTATTCAGCGGGCGGTTTAAAAAGGGACGAGGTGTGAGCCATTTGAAAACGTGTCACGTAACATACTGTTGCATCGAGCAAATTATAGTATGACATTTTGAGAGAAAAAATACTTATATTACCCCATATGACAGCGTTTTCAAAAAGATATGTAAAAGTTAAAGTACGGTATTGATTTTTTTACATGGATTGCTTAATCTACAATAGAAGTGTTGAAATAATAAGAATGTGTCGACAATGATAAAAAAAACATTTTTAGTAATATCTAGGCTTTGCTAATGCTATAAACTTGATTATATTATATATAAATGGTTTTACTGCCTTGGGTGTTTGTGCGGAAGCAAATGATGTGACCGCTATTTATTTAGTGTCAATTTATTACGCCTATGAAATGGATTAATTTCATTGTACATGGATTAGAGAGAACAATACTATACTATACATAGAGGGAACCTTTTTCCCAAATAATTTATATAGTTAAAATAGAGTAGTAACTCTTATTTACATACATTTATTTAATCAACAATAGAAGTGTTAAAATTTTAATATAATGTGTCGACAATGATAAAAACATATTTAGCAGTATTAGGCATTTTTATTTGGTATATAACTAGTTTTTGCTTGTTTTATTTGCGTTGTTTTAGGGTGAATTCTAAAGTCTAGCATGGAGACTAGTGCAAGCCAATGCGCAAAAACTATTTATAGATTGGAATCAGGAGGGGAATGGTTACCAGGAGTTATTCAAGAGTCCCGCTTTAAGTATTTAGACATTCTGTTAAAAACAGTTTTGTGGACCTTGCAGTTTCCCGTAAGTGGTTAGAACGCCCGTTGCATATCGTAGGTCGTAGATTTGAACACTGGCATAAAATTTCACGAAAATTTTGTTGTTCTAGAACTAGGGGCCCCCAGTTTCGCTTTTGTGACCGGTATGATATTATGCTTACTTGTCTACGGTGTAAAAAACATTGTGACAGCTCTAAAAATGTCTCATGTAGACAAAATGTACCTGAAATTGTAGGGGGGAAGTTTAACGCAAACAAACATGATCCCTTTATAAAAATACTTATTTAAATAAAACACACACACTCGTCAAATAAGAGGACCGACATATGCCACCTACAGTTGTTCTAAAGAACATGATGCTGAGCATGAGAAAAGCTTTGTCTAAACTTTCACAAGATATCACATGACATATAAAACACCTCTCCATAATTATTTAAGTATTTTATTTTTCTCAGAATAAGAAATGATGTCTGTTGTTTTATTTGCAACATATGTATTCGGTTTAATTCTACGCCTTTAACACAAATTAAATTACATTTCAAGGTTTTATGGCTTTCGGGTTCAAGGAAATGATACTTTTCTTAAATTTATAGATGGCCAAATTTGCAAATTTATCAACCGTAATTAAGAAAGAAAAAAAAAGTCATTCGAAAAATTTTACTTCTGGAATTTTAATTTAGGAACATAACAGAAAACATTTGTTCTTATTTAAAAGCCATTTATCGCAGGAAACTAATGATGCAAATATGTTTATGCTTTTGATAGCTTTCTATGTTTCAAATAAATTGATTTTTATTTCCCGGGGGGCAAAGCATGAAATCAAATCATCTCATCAAACAAATCTCACGAACTTTGCTGGCTCATAGACAAACTGAAACGGCATAATAATTTTCAAAAGCATTGAGGTAATTTTTTAGATCCTTATAGTAATATTTTTTGAAATGAGGCGCTTAATTTTGCGTGTTCCCCCTTTTTTTATTTTAATATTTAATAAGCGACTCTTGTGACTCTTTCTATAGAGAAATGCATTATAATTGAGGAGAAAAAATTGCTAACAAGCACAGAAATAAGTGTATTTGCTTATTTGCCTCATCAATGTTTCAAAACCATATCAGCATATTACATCATATTTAAAATTTAAACTGACTGGTATGACATAGATTTGATAGTAGCAACGGAAGATTAGTTTAAAGTCTGTAATTGAACAAATCATCTGTTTAAATTTTCACAGACTTAAGTATACTTACTCATTCTGATCAGTGTATGAATTTAATTACAATTAAACTATGTAAAGGGATAGGATAAATGGGTTTGTAATCAGACAAATTCATTTCCTTTGGTGAGGGGTTTACAGGGGGAAGGGGGAAACGCTGGTTCCAAAACATATAAATATTTTAAATTTGTTTGGTAGCTACCCATATGTACAGGATTAGAGGATTTTTCCGGGACGGTTAGTTCTATCATTTAATTGCCTATGACGTTTTATCTCAGTTTGGAAAAGATAACCTATCTCAAGTACACACAGTCTCAAACGTCTTGAATATTTTCGTCAAGAGGGAAATAATTTTTTTAAAAAGCGTTTCAAAGACTTTGGGGCCCCAACATTGTGTCTTTTAAATTTGGGGGAGTCAAGATATGCAGTCTTACTCGTTCAAGTTTACTTTTCCCTTTTTACTCTTTTTTTTTAAATTATCCTTTTGTTTAATTCTTAAAAATGGGGGTTGCGTTCAAGATAAGTAATGGCTTTAAATCACATACGTTTGAATTTGCTTGGACGAAGACCCCGTTTTTTATATAGTTTAAATTTTGAAACAGTTTGTTCAAAAATACATGTATTAAAACCAATGGAAATTCGGATGACGTTTTCTTCAGCAATAATTACAAAATATGTGGTGATAAATTAAAAAAAACCCAAAAAAAAACAAAATTGATAAACAGAAAAAGGTTTTTAGGGGCACAGGTGTAAAATAGACCTATTATTAAAAACACATATGTGTGTACTAAAAAAAGTACATTTTTATATTTATTTTTCGTATTAAAACCCCCCACCTTTTTTCGGGCAAAAGAACATGATTGACGAATATAATCAATATCATCATATGCAAAAAATGACAGTAAGTTCCATATTTTAGCTACATCTCAATGTTTCTTTCTGAAACGTTTGGGTCCCAAGGGGAGGACTTATAGCAAGTGTATTAAACTAGCATACAAAAAGAACAACGATAATACCCCTGTGAAATCCAAGGGTTTCCCCGCCACTTCCCATCCTTTCCCCTTGGCCGGGGGAAGTCGATTAATTGTCAAAATTGTCAACAGAGTATAACATTTTCATTTTTTTGGCGTAAAAATACAATATTTGATCGGGGAATGGCCCCGTCATGAACAAATATACAAAATGTTGTCTCTCTTATTTAAATAGTTTTTTTAAGAGAATTAATGAATTAAAAATATGCTTAGTTAATAATTTATAAAAAATTTATACTAGTGAGGTCGGGGGCATTTTTTTTTATTTCATAGAAATAGTTTTGGGATTTTTTGCCTTTCTCCTTTTTTATTATTCCGTATTATATTTTAAAATTTAAAATTTTGAATTGCCTCTCTCTCTTCTCTCTCTCTTTTGTTTGGGGAATTTGTACAAAAATTTCCATGTTTAAAGGGTTTAAATTACAGTGTTTTAAAAAGGGGTATTTGTCCATATCTAATCAAGGGGTTTTGTGTTCAAGGCAAGGGAATTTGATTACGCTTCTGTTAACAGGAAAAAAATTAACTGAGAACCCGGATACCTCATAATTTCATGATCATTTTAAAACCCAAGCAAAACAATTTAAATTAAATCATTGCCTAGAATCCCCCCCAAAAAATTCCCTTTTTTACAAAAGGGTTTAAAAAAAGCTCCTTTATATGTACTAATTGAAAATCAAATCGGAAATTAGAAACTTCTCCTTTCAATGCCTGTAATTTTTTCTGGAATAATCGGGAAGCAAAATGAGCGACCCACACAGGGAATGTCATACCAATAGCGGGGGTGCGGTGATAGTGATCTTAGGAAAAATTATCAAAATCCTTTTTTATGCCCCTAAAATGGGGTTTTGGGGTTGTGTTTAATGTTTCAAAAAAACCCGCAATCGTAATAAAGGAAATTTGTTTTTTTCTGTGACAAAAGAAAAATATTTTCTCTAGAAATCCGTATATATTGATCACCCCTTATTTAACCCAATGAAAATAGGACATTAAAAACTTGGTGTCAGCCATGAGTAGGTGAAATATGATTTACTACAAACCCCAGGTCTAATTATTGTATATATTCTTTTTTAGTCTTACATTTTAAAAAACCCACATCGACCCCCCCAGAAAAAATTTTGTTTTTAGCAGGAAAAAGATAGGGGTTCGTGGGAGAGAACTCATTTTTTTTCATTATGTAGCTATGTCTTTGTGAACTTGTGTAGCTGTGTACTAAAGTAGTTGTGTAGGGGGGGGTGATTATTTGGAATACGACTGAAAAAACATTTACCTCTTCTTTTTTTAAACATTTTTTAAAAATACGGTTTTATAGGCCGTAATGAAAGCTGAAATTAAAAAAAAAACGATTTTTTATTCATATTTCTGCCCTTTTTTTATTCTAATAATTATTTATTGATGATTAGTAAAATGAATTTACTTGAGTATAATTAAAATATCTTTTATTTTTTTTCGTAGTGATTTTTAAAAAGAACATAATGATTACATTAGTAAAGTAATAAAGAAAAACTCCGCATGTACAATAAGAACATTCAAACCCCCCATAAAAGTTACAGCAACTACAAGCATGGGGAAGTTTCGTAAGGGTTTTTTACTTTTAATTTATCATCGAAGTTTCTTTGTTAAAGCTTATCCCCCAAATTTGTATACTACCCAAAGATTAATCTTACAAAAATTCCCCTTTGATAGGTTTTAAAAAAAGCCATAGCGGGAAACCCTATTTTGAAATGAGGTTTCTTTTATTTTTTAAAATTTTTTATATCTACCGAATTCCTTTAAAACATTGTTGATATGGACCTATTCATCAGTATTTAATTTTTTTAAAAATTTTTTGGAAAAAAACAAATTTTTTCCCTCTATTCTTGGCATTTTAACATGTTTGATTTTTGGGATAAGCCAAAAAATAAGGGAATGTATAAAAAAGTTATTATTATTAATTTTATTAAAAAAAAATGATCATTAAAACATAATTTAAATTTTTTTGATTAATGTCGCAAAATAATTAAACATATTTTCTCAAAGTTTTAAGTACAAATAGTATTCTTAGGCAAAAAAAACAAATTTAATTTTTATTTTTGGAAATACTTTTTTGTATAAAATGGGGTATTTCTTTTTTTATTTAAAAGGGAATAATTTTAAAAAAAAAAATGGACCGCAGTTTTTTCCCTTTTTAATTGGGTTTTTTCTTTTAATAGATAAGAATAAAAATGTCAAAAAATTTCAATAACAGGGAAAAGAAAAAAAATTTTTCTTTCGTTTTTGTTGTTTAGAAAATTTTAAAATTAAGTTCATATTTTTTAAAAAAATTTGGGAATAAATCAAACGTATGTGATTGTAAAGGTAGTTGTGAAACTTCAAGAGGTTTGGACAAATATAACAGAAGTTATAGCTATTTAAATAAGTGACAAGGATATGTTGTGTTTTCCCCAAACTTTGAGTTGAAAATATAATCAAGGAAATAAGGTATTTCTTTAAAACATAGATTTGAATATTTTTCTGAAATAATGAAACTCAATAGACTACCCCGTTTTTAAAAGGGAGCATACCCGTGATTATATAAATGCCCTTTAAAATTTATTAGATATGGACTATGGGAAATATTTTTGGGAAAAGTCTTCCGGGAAAAGCAATTTAGTAGCAAATCTAAAAATGTCATTCTATTTAAAAACATTTAATAATTTTTTTTTTCCAGAGTCATAGATTCATGAAAAGAATTAAATAACCTTAAAGTAACCGGTTTTTTACCTCCGAGTAAGCACACGTATTTTAATTTTGTATCAAATAAAACAACAACAGTTATAATGTTTTAAAAAAAAAACCATTTTGAAAAAAACGTTAATTTTAAACCCTTTAAACAAAACGTTGTACATGTGTAAATTTTGCTGCTTTTATATTTATTTGTTTACTAATTTGAGGCCTCACAATTTGGTATCAATTTTCCCCGTGAAAAAGAGCCCTCGATATTCAGTGCTTTTGGGCCTCTAAACAGGGGGGTAGTGTAAAACCCTTTGGACATGGGCCGTGTCCCCCGGGCTGCATGACCGCTATAGTTTTCCCACAAATTTACATTGCCCTGTGACATCATCATAAAAATTACAACCCCCATATTTTTTTTCCACAACAAAGGCACTGGCAGCAAACGTATGTGATTTTCTTGGCACCAGTTGTACGGTGAACAAGTTTTAGGCCCGGGTACAGGGGCCGTGAAAATCCTGTTCTGTTGTATAAGCGTTCCCTTTTGTTCAGTAGGGTTTTTTGTAAAGATGACAGTCTCGCCGGTAGCCCGGGTTTTAAAGGGGTTTCACATCCCGAGCATTAATGCCACCATCGGGGTTCTTCCGATTTCTTTTAGGAAAAAATATAACAAAAAATAACTAAACAAAACGCAAACAAAGAAGAAATGAACACGAATAAAAATTTTACTTGGTATTTAAGATA
Source organism: Solen grandis (assembly GCA_021229015.1). NCBI lineage: Eukaryota > Metazoa > Mollusca > Bivalvia > Adapedonta > Solenidae > Solen > Solen grandis. The sequence continues at coordinate 64,636,364 of CM037784.1, forward strand.
TTTACATCAAACAATATTTTCCCTTGTAACAAAAATTTGTCATTTTGCTTCGCTTAATTAAATTTTTACATTTACTAAGTTTAAAAGCCCCTTTACATGCTTTCTCTACGTCTAAAGTCAGTATATTGCTGTGATATTAAATATTACTGCAGAAATGCTTTCTTACTTCGAACGTTGTGGCATTCCATCCATTTTTCGTTTCTTAAGGGAAGTAAAAAGGTAATGGAACTTACTTTAATTTGTCACGATAATTTTTTTGTGTTTGGCGAATGAAAACCTTGGGGCCACCCTTGGCCTGACGTTCAAACATTGCTTTCATTAAAATTAGTTTTGGTTGACAACAATTATTACTATTATTATTAAAATTATTATATATCTCCCTCTTTTTTCCTCGCAAAATCAGTTTTAATTTTAAGAAAAGTAGTAGTAAAAACATACTATATTCCCCGGTTAACTCCTTCACGGGATCAGCAAAATGATTATTTTCGTCAAAATTTAATTTTACCATATTGCGATTAAACTGTATATTTTCGCCCCGGGAAAAATATACAGTTTTTGTTATACCAAAAAATCATTTTGAAATTTGATTTTAGACCCTGCAATTTCTAGCAAACGTTAATTCAAGCAATTGACTTTAAAAATATTTTTTTATAGTAAAAAAACCCCTTGAGAAAGAACATATGTAAAACTGACACATTACACATTTATTTCAAGGTTTAAAATTGGATGAAATTTGAAAGCAAAGCGCATGCGAGTAACTATAGTTCTATAACCCAAAACTGTCTAGGGCTTTGATGTGTAAAAACTAACTGGAATAAAAAAATTTAAATGAAAATTGGGCTATAAGTAAATATAAGGAAAACCCATATAATTATTTTATAAGTGTTTAAATTTTTTTGTATGAATTGTAGAGTACTAATAAATAAAAATATAATCTTTTTTTAGGTGGTTTTATTATTATTA
>CM037784.1:64637426-64687426 GCA_021229015.1 Solen grandis
TAAGCGAAACTCCGAAAGACCGAAGTTCTATGGCGGAAATAAGATTCGAACATAGGACCGAAAATTTCATTTTAAGATTAAAGAGCTTCAGGATGAGATACAATGTTGGGCCCTTACACTGTTTGCAGTTCTGCAGAATTTCTACATATAATTTGAGTTTTGACGTCATAGGACGTCATGTGACGTCATAAGCATACTTCTTAATTTTCATATTAGGGCAATTATTTCGACATGATACCAGTTGTTCAGAATAATGAAAATTTCAGAGTTCTGACAGTAAAGTATGCGCTTTTGAACAAAAGCATCTTCAGCACCCTATTACGCCATATGACGTCACAGCTAAAAATAGTGTAAAATGTTGTTCACGCTCTACAGCCGCCATTTATGGTCGGATTTTTTTCAAATTTTCACTGATGGTACATCTTGAAACTAAGGTGTGCATATCCTGTAAGCTAACCGAAATTCCGAAAGACCGAAGATCTGTGGCTGAAATAAGATTCGAACATATGACCGAAAATTTCATTTTAGGATTAAAGAGCTTCTGGATTAGATAGAATGTTGAAACTATCACAGTTTGCAGGTCTGAAGAATTTCTAAATAAATTTTGGGTCGTGACGTCATAAGACGTCATGTGACGCCATAAGCATACTTCTTAATTTTCATTTTAGGGCAATGATTTCGACATGTTCGCGCTCTACAGCCGCCATTTATGAACAGATTTTCTTCAAATTTTTACAGATGGTACATCTTGAAACTAAGGTGTGAATATTTTGTCAGCTAACCTTAATTCCGAAAGATCAAAGTATTGTGGCTGAAGTAAGATTCAAACATAGGACGTTTAAACTAGAAATCAAGTTTGCAGTCATGTCCTGACGTCATATGACATCATGTTACGTCACAGACTAATACTTAGTTCTTATCATATGCACTAATTTCGGAATATAATGTCAATTGTTCAGCATGAACATGAAATACTACCAGAGGTGAGACATTACATGGAACTTCTATCTCCTGCTTTTTGCATTAACCTAGCTTGCAGAAAGTCCTATCATTCGTTTTCACGAATGACATCTAGTGTTTATTATTATTATTCTTTTCTTCTTCCTAACTAAACGCTTATTTTTATATGTTGCAATAGTCCTAGGACGATGAAATTTTTATGGCTTATTAGTCACGTGAGGAAATTTTGATTTCAATGATTTTTAGCACCCTATGACGTCACATGACGTCACAGCTAAAAATAGTGAAAAATGGTGTTCGCGCTCTACAGCCGTCATTTATGGTCGGATTTTCTTCAAATTTTCACAGATGGTACATCTTGAATAAAAGGTGTGCATATCCTTTCAGCTAACCGAAATTCCGAAAGACCGAAGTTCTGTGGCTGAAATAAGATTCGAACATAGGACCGAAAATTTCATTTTAGGATAAAAGAGCTTCAGGAGGAGATAGAAAGTTGAAACTTACACAGTTTGCAGTTCTGCAGAATTTCTCAATATATTTTGAGTCGTAACGTCATATGACGTCATGTGACGTCATAAGCATACTTCTTAATTTTCATTTTAGGGCAATGATTTCGACATGATGCCAGTTGTTCAGAATAATTAAAATTTCAGAGTTATGAAAGTAAGGTATGCGCTTTTGAACAAAAGCATCTTCAGCACCATATGACGTCATGTGACGTCAGAGCTAAAATAGTGAAAAATGGTGTTCGCGCTCTACAGCCGTCATTTATGGTCGGATTTTCATCAAATTTTCACAGATGGTACATCTTGGAACTAAGGTGTGCATATCCTTTCAGCTAACCGTTGTTCCGAAAGACCGAAGTTCTGTGGCTTTAATAAGATTCGAACATAGGACCGAAAATTTCATTTTAGGATAAAAGAGCTTCAGAATGAGATAGAATGTTGAATCTTACACAGTTTACAGTTCTGCAGAATTTCTACATATATTTTGAGTCGTGACGTCATATGACGTCATATGACTAAACATATTGTAATTTTATTTAGGGCAAGATTTCGACATGATGCCAAAATAAAATTTCAGAGTTATGACAGTAAAGTATGCGCTTTTGAACAAAAGCATCTTCAGCACCCTATGACGCCATGTGACGTCAGAGCTAAAAATAGTGAACAATGGTGTTCACGCTCTACAGCGGCCATTTATGATCGGATTTTCTTCAAATTTTCACAGATGGTACATCTTGAAACTAAGGTGTGCATATCCTGTCAGCTAACCCAAATTCCGAAAAACCTAAGTTCTGTGGCTGAAATAAGATTCGAACATAGGACCAAAAATTTTATTTTAGGATTGAAGAGCTTCAGGATGAGATAGAAAGTTGAAACTTACACAGTTTGCAGTTCTGCAGCATTTCTACAAATATTTTGAATCGTGACGTCATAGGACGTCATAAGCATACCACTTAATTAAAATTTGGGGCTTGATTTCGACATGATGCCAGTTGTTCAAAATAATGAAAATTTCAGAGTTATGACAGTAAAGAATACGCTTTTGAACAAAAGAATTTTCAGCACCCTATGACGTCATGTGACGTCAGAGCTAAAAATAGTGAAAAATGGTATTTGCGCTCTACAGCCGCCATTTATGATCAGATTTTCTTCAAATATTTACAGATGGTACATCTTGAAAATAAGTTGTAAATATTTTGTCAGCTAACCTTAATTCCGAAAAACCGAAGTATTGCGGCTGAAGTAAGATTCAAACTTAGGACCTTTAAACTAGAAATCAAATTTGCAGTCATGTCCTGACGTCATATGACATCATGTTACGTCACAGACTAATACTTAGTTCTTATCATTTGCACTAATTTCGGAATATAATGTCAATTGTTCAGCATGAACAATGAAATACTACCAGAGGTGAGTCATTACATGAAACTTCTATCTCCTGCTTTTTGCATTAACACAGCTTGCAGAAAGTCCTATCATTCGTTTTCACGAATGACATCTAGTTATTATTATTCTTTTCTTCTTCCTAACTAAACGCTTATTTTTATATAATGCAATAGTCCTAGGACGATAATATTTTTATGGCAAATTAGTCACGTGAGAAAATTTTGATTTCAATGATTTTCAGCACCCTATGACGTCACATGACGTCACAGCTAAAAATAGTGAAAAATGGTGTTCGCGATCTACAGCCGTCATTTATAGTCGGATTTTCATCAAATTTTCACAGATGGTACATCTTGAATCAAAGGTGTGCATATCCTGTCAGCTTACCGAAATTCCGAAAGACCGAAGTTCTGTGGCTGAAATAAGATTCGAACATAGGACGGAAAATTTCATTTTAGGATTAAAGAGCTTCAGGATGAGATAGAAAGTTGAAACTTACACAGTTTGCAGTTCTGCAGAATTTCTACAGATATTTTGAGTCGTGACGTCATATGATGTCATGTGACGTCAAAGGCATACTTCTTAATTTTCATTTTAGGGCAATGATTTCGACATGATGCCAGTTGTTCAGAATAATGTAAATTTCAGAGTTATGACAGTAATGTATGCGCTTTTGAACAAAAGCATCTTCAGCACCTTTTGACGTCTCATGACGTCACAGCTAAAAATAGTGAAAAATGGTGTTCGCGCTCTACAGCCGTCTTTTATGGTCAGATTTACATTAAATTTTCACAGATGGTACATCTTGAAACTAAGGTGTGCATATCCTGTCAGCTAACCGAAATTCCGAAAGACCGAAGTTCTGTGGCTGAAATAAGATTCGAACATAGGACCGAAAATTTCATTTTAGGATTAAAGAGCTTCAGGATGAGATAGAAAGTTGAAACTTACACAGTTTGCAGTTCTGCAGAATTTCTACAAATATTTTGAGTCGTGACGTCATATGACGTCATGTGACGTCATAGGCATACTTCTTGATTTTCATTTTAGGGTAATGATTTCGACATGATGCCTGTTGTTCAGAATAATGAAAATTTCAGAGTTATGACAGTTAAGTATGCGCTTTTGAATAAAAGCATCTACAGCACCCTATGACGTTATGTGACGTCACAGTTTAAAATAGTGAAAAATGGTGTTCGCGCTCTACAGCTGCCATTTATGGCCGGATTTTATTCAAATTTTCACAGATGGTATATCTTGAAACTAAGGTGTGCATACCCTGTCAGTTAACAGAAATTTCGAAAGACCGAAGTTCTGTGGCTGAAATAAGATTCGAACATAGGACCGAAAATTTCATTTTAGGATAAAAGAGCTTCAAGATGAGATAGAAAGTTGAAACTTACACAGTTTGCAGTTCTGCAGAATTTCTACATATATTTTGAGTCTTGACGTCATATGACGTCATAAGCATACTTCTTAATTTTCATTTTAAGGGAATGATTTTGACATGATGCCAGTTGTTCAGAATAATGAAAATTTCAGAGTTACGACAGTAGAGTATGCGCTTCAGAACAAAAGAATTTTCAGCACCCTATGACGTCATGTGACGTCAAAGCTAAAAGAAGTCCATACGAAAAAAAAAAAAGTAAAGGTTAGAGAATTTAATATATATTCTTTCTCACGGAATTAATCTTAATATTTTTCAATTTTAGCAGAAAGTCCTATCATTCGTATCAACGAATGAAATCTAGTTATTATTATTATTATTCTTTTCTTCTTCCTAACTAAACGCTTATTTTAATATGTTGCAATAGTCCTAGGACGATGAAATTTTTATGGCTTATTAGTCACGTGAGGAAATTTTGATTTCAATGATTTTCAGCACCCTATGACGTCACATGACGTCACAGCTAAAAATAGTGAAAAATGGTGTTCGCGCTCTACAGCCGTCATTTATGGTCGGATTTTCTTCAAATTTTCACAGATGGTACATCTTGAATCAAAGGTGTGCATATCCTGTCAGCTAACCGAAATTCCGAAAGACCGAAGTTCTGTGGCTGAAATAAGATTCAAACATAGGACCGAAAATTTCATTTTAGGATAAAAGAGCTTCAGGATGAGATAGAAAGTTGAAACTTACACAGTTTGCAGTTCTGCAGAATTTCTACAAATATTTTGAGTCATGACGTCATATGACGTCATAAGCATACTTCTTAATTTTCATTTTAGGACAATGATTTCGACATGATGCCAGTTGTTCAGAATAATGAAAATTTCAGAGTTATAAAAGCAAAGTATTCGCTTTTGAACAAAAGCGTCATCAGCACCCTATGACGTTACATGACGTCACAGCTAAAAATAGTGAAAAATGGTGTTCGCGCTCTACAGCCGTCATTTATGGTCGGATTTTCTTCAAATTTTCACAGATGGTACATCTTGAATCAAAGGTGTGCATATCCTGTCAGCTAACCGAAATTCCGAAAGACCGAAGTTCTGTGGCTGAAATAAGATTCGAACATAGGACCGAAAATTTCATTTTAGGATTAAAGAGCTTCAGGATGAAATAGAAAGTTGAAACTTACACAGTTTGCAGTTCTGCAGAATTTCTACAAATATTTTGAGTCGTGACGTCATATGACGTCATGTGACGTCATAAGCATACTTCTTAATTTTCATTTTAGGGCAATGATTTCGACATGATGCCAGTTGTTCAGAATAATGAAAATTTCAGAGTTATGAAGGCAAAGTATTTGCTTTTGAACAAAAGCATCTTCAGCACCCTATGACGTCACATGACGTCACAGCAAAAAATAGTGAAAAATGGTGTTCGCGCTCTACAGCCGTCATTTATGGTCAGATTTTCTTCAAATTTTCACAGATTGTACCTTTTGAAATTCAGGTGTGCATATCCGGTCAGCTAACCAAACTTCCAAAAGACTGAAGTTCTGTGGCTGAAAAAAGGTTCGAACATAGGACCGAAAATTTCATTTTAGGATTAAAGAGCTTGAGGATGAGATAGAAGGTTGAACCTTACACAGTTTGCAGTTCTGCAGAATTTCTACATATATCTTGAGTTTTGACGTCATATGACGTTTTGTGACGTCATAAGCATACTTCTTAATTTTCATTTTAGGTCAATGATTTTGACATGATGCCAGTTGTTCAGAATAACGAAAATTTCAGAGTTATGATAGTAAAGTATGCCCTTTTGAACAAAAGCATCTTTAGCACACTATGACGTCATCTGACGTCAGAGCTAAAAATAGTTAAAAATGGTGTTCACGCTCTACAGCCGCCATTTATGGTCGGATTTTCTTCAAATTTTCACAGATGGTACATCTTGAAAGTTAAGTGTGCATATCCTGTCAGCTAACCGAAATTCCGAAAGACCGAAGTTCTGTGGCTGAAATAAGATTCGAACATTGGATCGAAAATTTCATTTTAGGATTAGAGAGCTTCAGGATGAGATAGAAAGTTGAAACTTAAACAGTTTGCAGTTCTGCAGAATTTCTACATATGTTTAGAGTTATGACGTCATATGACGTCATGTGACCTAATACTTAGTTCTTCTCATTTGCACTAATTTCGGAATATAATTTCAATTGTTCAGCATGAACATGAAATACTACCAGAGGTGAGTCATTACATGAAACTTCTATCTCCTGCTTTTTGCATTAACACAGCTTGCAGAAAGTCCTATCATTCGTTTTCACGAATGACATCTAGTTATTAGGACTTTCTGCCTAAAGCAGAAAGTCCTATTGGGTTTGTTATGTTTATTATTATTATTATTATTAGGGCTTTCTGCCTCAAGCAGAAAGTCCTATTGGGTTTGTTCTGTTTTTTTATTATTCTTATTCTTTTTTTCTTCCTCTTGTATTTGTGTTTATTTTGATGTGTTGCCAATGGCCCAGAACAATGAAAATTTGATGGCATATATTTCAAACCATGAGCTTTTGGATGCAATGAATTTCATATTCATATGACGTCATATAACGTCAGATTTGACGTCAGGTGAAAAAGTTTGTACGCGGTCTACAGCCATTATTTCTGGACCGATTTTCATCAAAATTTCACAGAATATGTATGTTACGGTCTAGTTGTGCATCCCGGTGTCCGTTTTTCAAAATTCGAAAAGTCCATGGTTCTATAGCGAATCCAAGATTCGAACCAAGGTCGTAATTTTTTAAATGCTTATAAAATCTGTCCTATTTAAGAAAGAAAGTTGATATTTATTCAGTATATAGGTCTCTAGAAGTTTTAAACATTTTGTGAAAATAAATGTCATATGACGTCACGTGACGTCATTATATGATAATGTATTTCTAATATTAACAAGAATATTTCTATATGTTGAAATTGTCGAAGGGCAATGGAAATTTAAAGACACATGCTTCAAACGCTGAAATTTTGATTTCAATGATTTTCATATGCCTATGACGTCATATGACGTCACATTTGAAATATGCTACACAAGTTTGTACGCGGTCTATAGCCATTGTTTGTACACCGATTTTCATCAAATTTTCACAGATTGTGTACATTAAGTTCTAGTTGTGCATCCCGGTGTCCGTTTTTCAAAATTCGAAAAGTCCAAGGTTCTATATCGATTCCAAGATTCGAACCAAGGTCGTAAATTTTCAAATTCTTATAAAATCGGTCCTATTTGAGATAGAAAGATGATATTAGGTCAGTATATAGGTCTCTGGGAGTCTTAAACATTCTGTGAAAATAAATGTCATATGACGTCACGTGACGTCATTATATGATAATGAATTCCTAATTCTAACAAGATTATTTCTATATGTTGAAATTTTTGAAGGGCAATGAAAATTTTATGCCGCATGCTTCAGATGCTGAAATTTCGATTTCAGTGATTTTCAGAAGCCTATGACGTCATATGACGTCACATTTGAAATTGACTACGAAAGTTTGTACACGGTCCAGAGCCATTAATAATGGGCCGATTTTCATCAAACTTTCACAGAATGTGTATATTCAGTTCTAGTTGTGCGTCTCGGTGTCCGTTTTTCAAAATCCGAAAAGTCCATGGTTCTATAGCGAATTCAAGATTCGAACCGAGGTCGTAAATTTTTAAATGCTTATAAAATCGGTCCTATTTGAGATAGAAAAGTGATATTTGGTCAGTATATAGGTCTCTAAGAGTCTTAAAGATTTTGTGAAAATAAACGTCATATGACGTTACGTGACGTCATTATATGATAATGTATTTCTAATATTAAGAGTATTTCTATATGTTAAATTCGAAGGGCAATGAAAATTTAATGACAAATGATTCAGACGCTGAAATTTCGATTTCAATGGTTTTCCGAAGCCTATGCCGTCATATGACGTCACATTTGAAATTGACTACAAAAGTTTGTACACGGTCCAGAGCCATTATTAATGGGCCGATTTTCATCAAATTTTCACAGAATGTATATATTACGTTCTTATTGTGTATACCGGTGTCCGTTTTTCAAAATTCGAAAAGTCCACGCATATATGGCGGATCCAAGATTCGAACCAATGACGTCAATATTTTAATGCTTATAAAAACTGTCCTATTTGAGATAGAAAGTTGAAATTTTGTCAGTTAGTAGGTCTCTGGGTGTCTTAACAATTATGTGAAAATAAACGTCATATGACGTCACGTGACGTAATTTGTTTATTATTATTATTCTTTTCTTCTTCCTAACCAAACGCTTATTTTAATATGTTGCAATAGTCCTAGGACGATGAAATTTTTATGGGTTATTAGGCACGTGAGGAAATTTTGATTTACCCCTACTGCATATATGTAGCCATATCCCGATTTTTGTAAATATATGTATGAATAAGAATTATAGCTGAATAATTGACGTTTCCAAAGATATTTAGTTTATTAAAATTGGTTTACGCAATACAAAGTTATAAGCAAAAAAACTAAATGAAATGAAGCTAATTTTGCTGATAATATGCTGTTTTCTTGAGGTTTAACAGTCAATATCTCAGAAACGACTGAAGATAAGTTTATACATTATGCGTATAAAATGTAGTTTTAATTTCTAACGGACCAAGTTTATTGAAATTGGACTTCATATAAGAAAGTTACATGGAAAATAAGATATTTCATAATCATGCATCATAAAAATATGGAAAAGGTCACGCGCAGGGGTCACCAAGCTTAAATACTTGCGCAACGACTTAAAAAAAAAAAAAAAAAAAAAATATATATTATCAAATTGCAACTGATGGGCTATATCTTGATTTTTTTTTTGTTGTTGTTGTTTTTTGTCGAATGTTGACTGTTTCCAAAAAAAAGCATTGAAGTTAATACATGTACAACGGCACAAGACAAAAATCCGTATTTGCAACACTATGTAGCTAGCGAGCAGTTTGCAAGCCTTGAAAAATTCACACGCAGCCCCACATTTTAGACCATCTAAAAACTGCATTGTTATGCTAACGATATTCATATTGCATCAGTTTGTAGGCTGGGATGTTACCTTTCAAAATATCACCATAGTTCGAAATTCCAGGAATTTATGGCAAAACTACGGAAGCCCAAACACGCCAAAATCGCTAAATACGTTTAACTACGTTACAGGTGTCGAAAGGATATAGCACTATACAAATATTCAATACTTCTTCCTACTGAGGCTAAAATTAAACAAGGTTACAACTGAGCTGGAGTGATGAAATTCTATGTGTGATGAAAGTTAGAAACTTACATTTGAACACTGATTCATTTTTCTTTCATGTCATATGACATAGTATAAATTTTGTATGTAAACTACATGTGCAAGATATGGGCGGACTTTTATTAAAATTCACAGAATGTGTTCTATTTGTGCTATTTTATATAGAAATAGAGGAGATAGAAAGTTGCAATTTGGACAGATTATCTATTATATCATCTTCTATATATATTCTATATAAAGCAGATGTTGCAGAAAGTCCTATCATTCGTTTAAACGAATGACATCTAGTTATTATTATTATTCCTGTTTATTCTTCTTCTTCTTATTATTATTATTCTTTTTTTCTTCCTAACTAAACGCTTATTTTTCTATGTTGCAATACTCCTAGGACGATGAAAATTTTATGACTTATTAGTCACGTGAGGAAATTTTGATTTCTATGATTTTCATATGCCTATGACGTCATATGACGTCACATTTGAAATATGCTACAAAAGTTTGTACGCGGTCTACAGCCATTGTTTGTGAACCGATTTTCATCAAATTTTCACAGATTGTCTATATTAAGTTCTAGATGTGCATCCCGGTGTCCGTTTTTCAAAATTCGAAAAGTCCATGGTTCTATAGCGAATCCAAGATTCGAACCAAGGTCGTAAATTTTTAAATGCTTATAAAATCTGTCCTATTTAAGATAGAAAGTTGATATTTAGTCAGTATATAGGTCTTTAGAAGTTTTAAATATTTTGTGAAAATAAATGTCATATGACGTCCCGTGACGTCATTATATGTTAATGTATTTCTAATATTAACAAGAATATTTCTATATGTTGAAATTGTCGAAGGGCAATGAAAATTTAATGACCCATGCTTCCAATGCTGAAATTTTGATTTCTGTGATTTTCATATGCCTATGACGTCATATGACGTCACATTTGAAATATGCAACAAAAGTTTGTACACTGTCCAGAGCCATTATTAATGGACCGATTTTCAGGAAATTTTCACAGAATGTGTATATTAAGTTCTAGTTGTGCATCCCGGTGTCCGTTTTTCAAAATTCGAAAAGCCCAAGGTTCTATAGCGATTCCAAGATTCGAACCAAGGTCGTAAATTTTTAAATGCTTATAAAATCAGTCCTATTTGAGATAGAATGTTGAAATTTTGTCAGTTAGTAGGTCTCTGGGTGTCTTAACAATTATGTGAAAATAAACGTCATATGACGTCACGTGACGTAATTTTTTCATTATTATTATTCTTTTCTTCTTCCTAACTAAACGCTTATTTTGATATGTTGCAATAGTCCTAGGACGATGAAATTTTTATGGGTTATTAGTCACGTGATGCAATTTTCATTTCAATGATTGTCAGCACCCTATGACGTCACATGACGACACAGCTAAAAATAGTGAAAAATGGTGTTTGCGCTCTACAGCCGTCATTTATGGTCGGATTTTCTTCAAATTTTCACAGATGGTACATTTTGAAACTAAGGGGTGCACATCCTGTCAGCTAACCGAAATTCCGAAAGACCGAAGTTCTGTTGCTGAATTAAGATTCGAACATAGGACCGAAAATTTCATTTTAGGATTTAAAGAGCTTCAGGATGAGAAAGAAAGTTGAAACTTACACAGTTTGCAGTTCTGCAGAATTTCTACATATAATTTGAGTCTTGACGTGATATGACGTCATGTGACGTCATAAGCATACTTTTTAATTTTTATTTTAGGGCAATGATTTCGAAATAATGCCAGTTGTTCAGAATAATGAACATTTCAGTATTATGACAGTAAAGTATGCTCTTTTGAACAAAAGCATCTGCAGCACCCTATGACGTCATATGACGTCAGAGCTAAAAATAGTGAAAAATGGTGTTCACGCTCTACAGCCGCCATTTATGGTCGGATTTTCTTCAAATTTTCACAGATGGTACATCTTAAAACTAAGGTGTGCATATCCTGTCAGCTAACCGAAATTCCGAAAGACCGAAGTTCTGTCGCTTAAATAAGATTCGAACATAGGACCGAAAATTTCATTTTAGGATTAAAGAGCTTCAGGATGAGATAGAAAGTTGAAACTTACATAGTTTGCAGTTCTGCAGAATTTCTTAATATATTTTGAGTCGTGACGTCAAATGTCGTCATGTGACGTCATAAGCATACTTCTTAATTTTTATTTTAGGGCAATGATTTCGACATGATGCCAGTTGTTCAGAATAATGAACATTTCAGAGTTATGACAGTAAAGTATTCGCTTTTGAACAAAAGCATCTTCAGCACCCTATGACGTCATGTGACGTCACAGCTAAAAATAGTGAAAAATGGTTTTCGCGCTCTACAGCCGCCATTTATGGTCGGATTTTCTTCAAATTTTCACAGATGGTACACCATTAAACTAAGGTGTGCATATCCTGCCAGCTAAACTTAATTCCGAAAAACCGAAGTTCTGTGGCTGAAGTAAGATTCGAACATAGGACCAAAAATTTAATTTTAGGATTGATGAGCTTCAGGATGAGATAGGAAGTTGAAACTTACACAGTTTGCAGTTCTGCAGCATTTCTACAAATATTTTGAATCGTGACGTCATAGGACGTCATAAGCATACTTCTTAATTTTAATGTGGTAATGATTTCGACATGATGCCAGTTGTTCAGAATAATGAACATTTCAGAGTTATTGCAATAAAGTATGCGCTTTTGAGCAACAGCATTTTCAGCACCCTATGACTTCACGTGACGTCAGAGCTAAAAATAGTGAAAAATGGTGTTCGCGCTCTACAGCCGCCATTTATGATCAGATTTTCTTCAAATTTTTACAGATGGTACATCTTGAAACTAAGGTGTGAATATTTTGTCACCTAACCTTAATTCCGAAAAACCGAAGTATTGTTTCTGAAGTATGATTCGAACATAGGACCAAAAATTTTAGGGTTAAAGAACTTCGGGATGAGATAGAAAGTTGAAACTTACACAGTTTGCAGTTCTGCATAATTTCTTAATATATTTTATGTCGAGACGTCATATGATGTCATAAGCATACTACTTCTACTATTATTCCTAAAAAAAATTTTATTCGCTTATTTTTCGCGGAATATAATGTCATTTGTTCAGCATGAACATGAAATACTACCAGAGGTGAGTCATTACATGAAACTTCTATCTCCTGCTTTTTGCATTAACACAGGTTGCAGAAAGTCCTATCATTCGTTTAGACGAATGATATCTAGTTATTATTATTATTATTCTTTTTTTCTTCCTAACTAAACGCTTATTTTTCTATGTTGCAATACTCCTAGGACGATGAAAATTTTATGACTTATTAGTCACGTGAGGAAATTTTGATTTCTATGATTTTCATATGCCTATGACGTCATATGACGTCACATTTGAAATATGCTACAAAAGTTTGTACGCGGTCTACAGCCATTGTTTGTGAACCGATTTTCATCAAATTTTCACAGATTGTCTATATTAAGTTCTAGATGTGCATCCCGGTGTCCGTTTTTGAAAATTCGAAAAGTCCATGGTTCTATAGCGAATCCAAGATTCGAACCAAGGTCGTAAATTTTTAAATGCTTATAAAATCTGTCCTATTTAAGATAGAAAGTTGATATTTAGTCAGTATATAGGTCTTTAGAAGTTTTAAATATTTTGTGAAAATAAATGTCATATGACGTCCCGTGACGTCATTATATGTTAATGTATTTCTAATATTAACAAGAATATTTCTATATGTTGAAATTGTCGAAGGGCAATGAAAATGTAATGACACATGCTTCCAATGCTGAAATTTTGATTTCTGTGATTTTTTTAAAAAAATTTTTCCAGAGCATTATTAATGCGATTTTCAGGAAATGTTCACAGAATGTGTATATTAAGTTCTAGTTGTGCATCCCGGTGTCCGTTTTTCAAAATTCGAAAAGCCCAAGGTTCTATAGCGATTCCAAGATTCGAACCAAGGTCGTAAATTTTTAAATGCTTATAAAATCAGTCCTATTTGAGATAGAATGTTGAAATTTTGTCAGTTAGTAGGTCTCTGGGTGTCTTAACAATTATGTGAAAATAAACGTCATATGACGTCACGTGACGTAATTTTTTCATTATTATTATTCTTTTCTTCTTCCTAACTAAACGCTTATTTTGATATGTTGCAATAGTCCTAGGACGATGAAATTTTTATGGGTTATTAGTCACGTGATGAAATTTAGATTTCAATGATTGTCAGCACCCTATGACGTCACATGACGACACAGCTAAAAATAGTGAAAAATGGTGTTTGCGCTCTACAGCCGTCATTTATGGTCGGATTTTCTTCAAATTTTCACAGATGGTACATTTTGAAACTAAGGGGTGCACATCCTGTCAGCTAACCGAAATTCCGAAAGACCGAAGTTCTGTTGCTGAATTAAGATTCGAACATAGGACCGAAAATTTCATTTTAGGATTTAAAGAGCTTCAGGATGAGAAAGAAAGTTGAAACTTACACAGTTTGCAGTTCTGCAGAATTTCTACATATATTTTGAGTCGTGACGTCAAATGTCGTCATGTGACGTCATAAGCATACTTTTTAATTTTTATTTTAGGGCAATGATTTCGAAATAATGCCAGTTGTTCAGAATAATGAACATTTCAGTATTATGACAGTAAAGTATGCTCTTTTGAACAAAAGCATCTGCAGCACCCTATGACGTCAAATGACGTCAGAGCTAAAAATAGTGAAAAATGGTGTTCACGCTCTACAGCCGCCATTTATGGTCGGATTTTCTTCAAATTTTCACAGATGGTACATCTTAAAACTAAGGTGTGCATATCCTGTCAGCTAACCGAAATTCCGAAAGACCGAAGTTCTGTCGCTTAAATAAGATTCGAACATAGGACCGAAAATTTCATTTTAGGATAAAAGAGCTTCAGGATGAGATAGAAAGTTGAAACTTACACAGTTTGCAGTTCTGCAGAATTTCTACATATATTTTGAGTCGTGACGTCAAATGTCGTCATGTGACGTCATAAGCATACTTCTTAATTTTTATTTTAGGGCAATGATTTCGACATGATGCCAGTTGTTCAGAATAATGAATATTTCAGAGTTATGACAGTAAAGTATGCGCTTTTGAACAAAAGCATCTTCAGCACCCGTGACGTCACGCTAAAAATAGTGAAAAAGGTTTTCCGCCATTTATGGTCGGATTTTCTTCAAATTTTCACAGATGGTACACCATGAAACTAAGGTGTGCATATCCTGCCAGCTAAACTTAATTCCGAAAAACCGAAGTTCTGTGGCTGAAGTAAGATTCGAACATAGGACCAAAAATTTCATTTTAGGATTGAAGAGCTTCATGATGAGATAGGAAGTTGAAACTTACACAGTTTGCAGTTCTGCAGCATTTCTACAAATATTTTGAATCGTGACGTCATAGGACGTCATAAGCATACTTCTTAATTTTAATGTGGGGCAATGATTTCGACATGATGCCAGTTGTTCAGAATAATGAACATTTCAGAGTTATTGCAATAAAGTATGCGCTTTTGAGCAACAGCATTTTCAGCACCCTATGACTTCACGTGACGTCAGAGCTAAAAATAGTGAAAAATGGTGTTCGCGCTCTACAGCCGCCATTTATGATCAGATTTTCTTCAAATTTTTACAGATGGTACATCTTGAAACTAAGGTGTGAATATTTTGTCACCTAACCTTAATTCCGCAAAACCGAAGTATTGTTGCTGAAGTATGATTCGAACATAGGACCAAAAATTTTAGGGTTAAAGAACTTCGGGATGAGATAGAAAGTTGAAACTTACACAGTTTGCAGTTCTGCATAATTTCTTAATATATTTTATGTCGAGACGTCATATGATGTCATAAGCATACTACTTCTACTATTATTCCTAAAAAAAATTTTATTCGCTTATTTTTCGCGGAATATAATGTCATTTGTTCAGCATGAACATGAAATACTACCAGAGGTGAGTCATTACATGAAACTTCTATCTCCTGCTTTTTGCATTAACACAGGTTGCAGAAAGTCCTATCATTCGTTTAGACGAATGACATCTAGTTATTATTATTATTATTCTTTTCTTCTTCCTAACTAAACGCTTATTTTTATATGTTGCAATAGTCCTAGGACGATGAAATTTTTATGGCTTATTAGTCACGTGAGGTAATTTTGATTTCAATGATATTCAGCACCCTATGACGTCACATGACGTCACAGCTAAAAATAGTGAAAAAGGGTCTTCGCGCTCTACAGCCGTCATTTATGGTCGGATTTTCTTCAAATTTTTACAGATGGTACATCTTGAATAAAAGGTGTGCATATCCTGTCAGCTAACCGAAATTCCGAAAGACCGAAGTTCTGTGGCTGAAATAAGATTCGAACATAGGACCGAAAATTTCATTTTAGGATAAAAGAGCTTCAGGATGAGATAGAAAGTTGAAACTTACACAGTTTGCAGTTCTGCAGAATTTCTACAAATACTTTGAGGCGTGACGTCATATGACGTCATGTGACGTCATAAGCATACTTCTTAATTTTCATTTTAGGGCAATGATTTCGACATGATGCCAGTTGTTCAGAATAATGAAAATTTCAGAGTTATGAAAGGAAAGTATGCGCTTTTGAACAAAAGCATCTTCACTACCCTATGACGTCATGTGACGTCACAGCTAAAAATAGTGAAAAAAGGTTTTCGCGCTCTACAGCCGTCATTTATGGTCGGATTTTCTTCAAATTTTCACAGATGGTACATCTTGAATCAAAGGTGTGCATATCCTGTCAGCTAACCGAAATTCCGAAAGACCGAAGTTCTGTGGCTGAAATAAGATTCGAACATAGGACCGAAAATTTCATTTTAGGATAAAAGAGCTTCAGGATGAGATGGAAAGTTGAAACTTACACAGTTTGCAGTTCTGCAGAATTTCTACAAAAATTTTGAGTCGTGACGTCATATGAAGTCATGTGACGTCATAAGCATACTTCTTAATTTTCATATTTGGGCAATGATTTCGACATGATGCCAGTTGTTCAGAATAATGAAAATTTCAGAGTTATGAAAGCAAAGTATGCGCTTTTGAAGAAAAGCATCTTCAGCACCCTATGACGTCACATGACGTCACAGCAAAAAATAGTGAAAAATGGTGTTTACGCTCTACAGCCGTCATTTATGGTCGGATTTTCTTCAAATTTTCACAGATGGTACATTTTGTAACTCAGGTGTGCATATCCTGTCAACTAACCGAAATTCCCAAAGACCGAAGTTCTGTGGCTGAAATAAGATTCGAACATAGGACCGATAATTTCATTTTAGGATTAAAGAGCTTCAGGATGAGATAGAAAGTTGAAACTTACACAGTTTGCAGTTCTGCAGAATTTCTACATATATCTTGAGTCTTGACGTCATATGACGTCTTGTGACGTCATAAGCATACTTCTTAATTTTCATATTTGGGCAATGATTTTGACATGATGCCAGTTGTTCAGAATAACGAAAATTTCAGAGTTATGACAGTAAAATATGCCCTTTTGAACAAAAGCATCTTTAACACACTATGACGTCATGTGACGTCAGAGCTAAATATAGTGAAAAATGGTGTTCACGCTCTACAGCCGCTATTTATGGTCGGATTTTCTTCAAATTTTCACAGATGGTACATCTTGAAAGTTAGGTGTGCATATCCTGTCAGCTAATCGAAATTCCGAAAGACCGAAGTTCTGTGGCTGAAATAAGATTCGAACATAGGACCGAAAATTTCATTTTAGGATTAAAGAGCTTCAGGATGAGATAGAAAGTTGAAACTTAAACAGTTTGCAGTTCTGCAGAATTTCTACATATGTTTAGAGTTATGATATCATATGACGTCATGTGACGTCACAGATTTATACTTAGTTCTTATCATTTGCACTAATTTCGGAATATAATGTCAATTGTTCAGCATGAACATGAAATACTACCAGAGGTGAGTCATTACATGAAACTTCTATCTCCTGCTTTTTGCATTAACACAGCTTGCAGAAAGTCCTATCATTCGTTTTCACGAATGACATCTAGTTCTTATTCTTCTTCTTCTTCTTATTAGGACTTTCTGCCTACAGGCAGAAAGTCATATTGGGTTTGTACTGTTTTTTTATTATTCTTCTGCTTCTTCTTCTTCTTCTTATTCTTTTTTTCTTCCTCTTATATTTGTGTTAATTTCGAGGTGTTGCCATTGACTCAGAACAATGAAAATTTTATGGCGTATATTTCAAACCATGAGCTTTCGGATGCAATGAATTTCATATTCATATGACGTCATATAACGTCAGATTTGACGTCAGGTGAAAAAGTTTGTACGCGGTCTACAGCCATTATTTCTGGATCGATTTTCATCAAAATTTCACAGAATGTGTATGTTAGGCTCTACTTGTGCATCCCTGTGTCCGTTTTTCCAAATTCGAAAAGGCAAATGTTTTACGGCGAATCCAAGATTCGAACTAATGACGTCAAATTTCAAATGCGTATAAAATCGCTTCCAGAAAAGCTAGAAAGCTGAGATTTGGGCTGAATATTAGTTTCCAGATCTTCTATACATTCTGAAAAGATGAACGCCATATGACGTCACATGACGTCATAATGCTCTTAAAACTTTCGTATTAAAACTTAACGGTTTTTAAGCCCTGTAGGCTTTATTTTTTGCATGATTTACTTGAAATTTTGTCTGAAGATGCAGTATTAGAATCTATAGAGCCATGTCACTTCCGTTTCCGGAAAATCCCAAAGGTCAAGGTCATATATCAATTATCGGGTTTTTCTTCGGCCTTAAATATCTCAAAAACGGTAAATATTCTATCGAGACACTATGTGTATAATTTGTAGTGCTTAGAAAGACGTTTCAAATGATATTTAGTTTTTGATGATCGGGGTTGAATCGGTTGAGTTATGGCGGAAAAAACAAAATTCGGTAACCCTCAGTGTGTTTAACAGTTTATATCTCGAAATCCTTTGATTTTTGAAAATATGATGATGAATATTATTTGTAGAGCAATGTTTGGCCGTTCTTTTGATGCTTAAAGTTTAATGATTGACCTAAGATTCATGGAGTAATGGGGAAAAAACGAAATTCGTGCATATAGCTTTGGTGATTTTTTCATTTTTCAAGAGGTTTAAGAGCTTGTATCTCAAAAAGCATTAAAAATATTCCTATAGATAAAGCGTGTGAAATGTAGAGAATTTTAAGACGATTATTTTGGTACCTAAAGGTACCGAAATTGATCCAAGTATAAGGAAGTTACATCAAAAATAAGAATTTAAACATGTAGAATTTCAGCGATTTTGTCGTTATGTAAGAGTTTCAAGGCTTATATCTTAAAACCCATATGAAATAAGTCAACACTTTCAGCGAATGAGATGTAGAGAATTTTAAGACGATTATTTTGGTACCTTAAGTTTTGAAATTGATCAAAGTATAAGGAAGTAACATCAAAAATAAAAATTTAAACATATAGAATTTCAGCGATTTTGCCGTCATGTAGAATTTTAGATTATATCTTAAAATCATTAGAAATAAGTTTTACATTAAGCAAGTGAGATGTAGAGAATTTTCAGACGATTATTTTGGCACCTAGAGTTTTGAAATTGATCAAGAAATAAGGAAGTTACATAAAAAATACCTTTGTAAAATTTTCATAAAATTTTTTTCCTTAATTAAGCATTTTCGGAAAATGTAAGTTTACAGATATGTATTAGTCATATAAATTGAAGAAAAAAAAACTTTTTACTTATATCATATTGATATTACTAGCTAAACAGGTGTACCGTTCCCGGTGGCCGAGTGTTTAGAGCGTCCGCCTCGGGAGCGGGAGGTCGTGGGTTCGATACCAAAGTCGTAAAAAATGGTACTGTTATAGCTCCCTTGCTTGACACTTAGCATATAAGGGTAGTTGCAGGACTGGTTGGCCCGGTATCAGGATAATGTGACTGGGTGTGGTATCATGCCACATGTCTACGACGTGATACTGCAGTGTGGCAGCACTATAACTGCATTAAGTAGACATCGTCTCCAAATGACTGAAATACTGTCGGTGGGACGTTAAACCCAACAAACAAACAAACAAACAAACAAACAAACTAAACAAGTGTTGACAATGATTTAATGTTTTGTCAAATCATTTTATTTACGTTACTTATGAATATCAGTTGCAGCATTGCGTTACCCATAATCCTTTGAGCGTTTTGACACATGTCATTTAGACCGTTGTTGAAACATTGCAATTTCCCGACTTTATTGTTGCATCTATCGATAAATGTTGTACAAGCTATATTCCAAATTTATGATAAATGAAAGTGAAAATATATGTTATAGTACAATGTAATTTAATTGCCAGCTTGAGATACCATGAGCGTGTATAAGTGTAGACGTTTTAAACAAAACGATCAACACATGTCATCCGTTCAAGACGCTGCAAGCTAATTTGTCTGTAATGCGGCGTTCACACAGTGTCGATTATGGCTCCCGTTTGAGATCAGACAGCGCTACGACACGAAAAGCGAAAAAGTCGGATTACTATCCTCAATGTCCTATCATTGTCTGAACGCAGTCGTATATGTTCGTAACAGAGTCCTACGGATCGGGAATGGTCCGGAGAGGTCGGCCAAGCACTCCTGACAGTTAGGTGCGTCCCGTAACATTCGGGAAACTCAGCCGATTTTGTCTAGTCGGATTACAATCGTGACTATGTCGTGACAAATTCTGCTGTATCGGATCAGAATCGGATTGAGAACGGGATAATCGGGACGAATTCTGCTGGAAACGGCTGGATCGGGACGCCTCCTGAACAATATCTGATTGTTGTCGTGATTAAATAAATGTTTTTTTACAAAATTTAATAAAAGTTTGAATTTCCAGCCACGAATCACAGGATCTTGATCAGACTTTTGACACATTTTAATCGGGAATGGTCCTATCAAGGACGGCAGTAAAAATCCTGAATGTGTGACCTAGGCCACAGGGACTTGCTCCCATACACACACACACCACACACACACACACACTGTACATACACTATCAATAAGGGTGGACATCTTTTCAGGGGTCGACTCGCTTCAACTATCTATCTATCTATCTATCTATCTATCTATATATATACTGCACAAACTCCCCTTTCGGGTATTACTGGCAGGTGCGCGTCTGTGCAAGGATAAAACTGTTAAAATAAAAATTTTGTTAGGGTGAGAAAATTTTCTGAAAAAAAGGTGAATATGTTAGGTTTAAGATCTGGTAAAAACATCTTTTTGTTGATTCAGGGACGGTCTACTATCTGAAACGAGAGGAGCTTTTGTTTAAATGCTAAAAGATCATTTTTTAAAGTGCTAGCTGGAGTATGAATTTGCCTGTAAGATAAAGAGTGTAAGTGGCGGGATATCCTCGCTGGTCTTTCAAGATATGCAGGTAATGGGACAGCAACAAGGTTATTTACTATTTTGTAAAACATAAGAAGTCTGGTGACATCACGTCTGTACTGAAGGGTTTGCCAGTCAAGTTCCTTCTGCATGCTGGTGACACTGTCGTAATAAGAATAGTTATTATTAACCCACCGGACTGCTCTGCGTTGTACTTTTTCTATTTTATCTATATATGTCTGTGTATGAGGACTCCAGACTGTAGAGGCATATTCTACTTGAGGTCTAACCAATGCTTTGTAAGCTGCTTCTCTAACTTCCTTATTCTTTATCTGGATGTTTCTGTGGAGGAAACCAAGAGTTTTATTAGCAGAAGAAGTAATGTTGTCAATATGTTTATTCCAAGAGAGATCTTTTGATATTGTAACTCCTAAGTATTTGGCATTATCCACTGTTTCTAAAGCTTGTCCATGTAATCTGTAATCAAAGGAAAGTGCTTTCTTCTTTTTAGTAATATTTAAAACAATGCATTTACTGGGATTAAATTCCATTTCCCATTTCTTTTCCCACTGCACCAGCTTGTCGAGGTCTTTCTGAAGTGTAATACAGTCCTGCTTGTTGTTTATAGCTAGGTAAACGGCAGTGTCATCTGCAAATAAACGAACTTGAGAAGTTATGGTATCTGGAAGATCATTTATATATAACAGAAAGAGAAGTGGGCCAAGTACAGATCCCTGAGGTACTCCTGATGTTACTGGGACTTCTGATGAGCATCCTCCCTCCAAAACGACTTTTTGTGTTCTGCCTATGAGAAAAGATTTTATCCACAACAGGGTTGAATTATTGACTCCATGTTCCTGTAATTTGTACAATAACTTTAAGTGGCTGACCTTGTCAAAAGCTTTACTAAAATCTAAAAGAACTAAATCAGTCTGTTGTCCATTAACAAGATTTCTCGCTAGTTGGTCAGTAAGTTGCAGGAGTTGTGTTTCACAGGAACGTTTTTCTCTGAAACCATGCTGTAAGTCATAAAGTATATGCTTATTGAAGTGCTTTGTTAAGTTTGAAGCTACAATATGTTCAAGCACCTTACAAAGAATACATGTTAAAGATATTAGTCTATAATTTGCTGGATCTTCTTTGTTTCCTTTCTTGAATAGAGGGGTCACGTTTGCAGATGTCCATACCTTGGGGAGGGTACCTGTATCAAGAGACTTTTGGAATAGTATTAGCAAGATTGGTGAGATTTGTTGACAAAGATTTTTTAAAATTAATGGTTTGATGTTGTCTGGTCCAGCAGCTTTATCTGGTCTTAAATTTGATATAAGTTTTTCCACTCCACTGATGTTTATGGTAATTTCAGGCATGATTGGGTACTTCCTGTAAAAAGAAAAATCTTGTGTATTAATATTTCGAATAGCTGCGAAGCAAGATTGAGCAAGTGAGATAGGTGTCATCTGAGTGAATACTGACTGAAACTGTCTGTTCAAAATATCTGCTTTTTCACTGTTGTCTGATTTGATGGAACCTGAAATTTTGTCAAATAGTGGGGGAATGCCTGTTGCATCCTGCTTGGCGTTTTTGATAAGGCTGAAAAGTTTTTTTGAATTAAAGCTGTTCTTTTCCTTTTCGTCTATGTTGTCTTCCAGGCCTAAAATATATTCAATGTATTTATTATAAGACAGTTTAATTTGTTTTTTTATGTGATTTTTCATTTTTAGAAAAGCCGCCCTCGTCTTGTTGTTCCCTTCCTTCTTGAGTCTGAAATAAATTTTATCTCTTTTTCTCATTAACCTTTTTATGGGCCGGAACCTTTTTATAAGTCCTTTTACACTATAGCATTTGAAAATTCTAACCAAATTTCTTCCACTGATTTAGATACATGGTGTTTCAAAATATCATTTTTTACCAGGTCCATGTAATTTTTAAAACTATCCCAGTCTGCTTTCTTGTAGAGGGGAACATGTCTGGGAGGTTGTTTTATCTCCTGCGGCTTTATATCTGCAAAAATAGAGACAATACTGTGATCTGCAATACCAGGGAGACATTTTACATTTTTAATTAAAGTATAATTTGAGGTTAGAAAAAGGTCCAGTGTGTTTTCTCCTCTGGTGCTTTCAGTGACCATCTGGGTAAGATTCAAATCTGAAAGTAAATCAACTCCGTTTTTTCAAATCATTCAAATAAATCTATGAAGTTAACATACGGAATCACTCAAATATATATTTCTCTATCGAAATATACAAAATTGTCGTGAAAATAATCCTCCTTTGTATGTTTATTTGTTTGAAATATATGCGAATCCGAGAAAAGGACAACAACCTGGACCAGCAGCGCAGTACATTTCGGGATGATTCGGATTTTTACGCTGCGAAATTGGTCAGCGATATTGCGATTATTTTCCGGCAATCTGTCAAACCGTTAAATTTAAATTATTAAAGGGCTGACTATTCGGGCGTTGAAAGAAAAAAAAACCCAAGGCAGTATGGAGAAATCAGCTGTTTCTTGGTAATTTTATTGTTGTAAAATAAATTATTTAAAGACTTAGATATAAATTCACTTGTCTGTGAATGTGTGTTTTTAAATTGAAATAAATATCACAGGGATTTGAAGTTCAGTAATTTAAAATAAAATTCTGAAAATAATAGTACTCCATACATACAAAACATATTTTTTCTTATATATACGGAATACTAAATTCTACTGAACTTCAAAAATAATCGCAATATCGCTGACCAATTTCGCAGCGTAAAAATCCGAATCATCCCGAAATTTACTGCGCTGCTGGTCCAGGTTGTTGTCCTTTTCTCGGATTCGCATATATTTCAAACAAATAAAAATACAAAGGAGGATTATTTTCACGACAATTTTGTATATTTCGATAGAGAAATATATATTTGAGTGATTCCGTATGTTAACTTCATAGATTTATTTGAATGATTTGAAAAAACGGAGTTGAAGCGAGTCGACCCCTGAAAAGATGTCCACCCTTGTTGATAGTGTATGTACAGTGTGTGTGTGTGGTGTGTGTGGTGTGTGTGTGTATGGGAGCAAGTCCCTGTGCCTAGGCATTAGCTAAAAGCGCAAAATTTAGTAACTTTGTGTAATACAGTCGTCTCGATCGTATGTACAAGTGTTATTTGAATTTTACTCACGAGGCTACACGCGTCGACGATTCTATTGCATGGTAGCATTTACTATTTCATTCCCGCGACTGTAAATGAAAAAAAAAAAAAAGATATGCAGAATTAAGAGGTTTAAGTTTAATTGTTTATATTTTGAATACCTATAAAACTAGACCCAAATATGCTACAATGGAATTTCAGGCCATTTATTTTGGTACCTAGAATAGTAAAATTGGTCAAGTTATAAGAAAGCGATATCAAAATAAAGATTTATTAGTCCCCTACCGGTGTTCACACCGGAGAGGACTATAGGTTTGCCCTCCGTCTGTCCGTCCGTCTGTCTGTCCGCTCAAATCTGGATCTCGCGATAACTTAATAACTAAGCAAGCTAACTTGATGAAACTTGGTTTATGACTAGATGGCAATGTGTAGATTATGCACATTGTTTTATTTTTTTATTCGACTATAATTAGGACTTTCTGCCTAAAGCAGAAAGTCCTATTGGGTTTGTTATGTTTATTAGGACTTTCTGCCTAAAGCAGAAAGTCCTATTGGGTTTGTTATGTTTATTATTATTATTCTTTTCTTCTTCCTAACTAAACGCTTATTTTTATATGTTGCAATAGTCCTAGGACGATGAAATTTTTATGGCGTATTAGTCACGTGAGGAAATTTTGATTTCAATGATTTTCAGCACCCTATGACGTCACATGACGTCACAGCTAAAAATAGTGAAAAATGGTGTTCGCGCTCTACAGCCGTCATTTATGGTCGGATTTTCTTCAAATTTTCACAGATGGTACATCATGAATCAAAGGTGTGCATATCCTGTCAGCTAACCGAAATTCCGAAAGACCGAAGTTCTGTGGATGAAATAAGATTCGAACAAAGGACCGAAAATTTCATTTTAGGATTAAAGAGCTTCAGGATAAGATAGAAAGTTGAAACATACACAGTTTGCAGTTCTGCAGAATTTCTACATATATCTTGAGTCGTGACGTCATATGACGTCATGTGACGTCAAAAGCATACTTCTTAATTTTCATTTAAGGGCAATGATTTCGACATGATGCCAGTTGTTCAGAATAATGAAAATTTCAGAGTTATTAGAGTAAAGTATGCGCTTTTGAACAAAAGCATCTTCAGCACCCTATGACGTCACATGACGTCACAGCTAAAAATAGTGAAAAATGGTGTTCGCGCTCTACAGCCGTCATTTATGGTCGGATTTTCTTCAAATTTTCACAGATGGTACATCTTGAATCAAAGGTGTGCATATCCTGTCAGCTAACCGAAATTCCGAAAGACCGAAGTTCTGTGGCTGAAATAAGATTCGAACATAGGACCGAAAATTTCATTTTAGGATTAAAGAGCTTCAGGATGAGATAGAAAGTTGAAACTTACACAGTTAGCAGTTCGGCAGAATTTCTACAAATATTTTCAGTCAGAACTCATATGACGTCATGTGACGTCATAAGCATACTTCTTAATTTTCATATTAGGGCAATGATTTCGACATGATGCCAGTTGTTCAGAATAATGAAAATTTCAGAGTTATGAAACTAACGTATGCCCTTTTGAAGAAAAGCATCTTCAGCACCCTATGACGTCACATGACGTCACAGCTAAAAATAGTGAAAAATGGTGTTCGCGCTCTACAGCCGTCATTTATGGTCGGATTTTCTTCAAATTTTCACAGATGGTACATCTTGAAACTAAGGTGTGCATATCCTGTCAGCTAACCGAAATTCCGAAAGACCGAAGTTCTGTGGCTGAAATAAGATTCGAACATAGGACCGAAAATTTCATTTTAGGATAAAAGAGCTTCAGGATGAGATAGAAAGTTGAAACTTACACAGTTTGCAGTTCTGCAGAATTTCTACAAAAATTTTGAGTCGTGACGTCATATGAAGTCATGTGACGTCATAAGCATACTTCTTAATTTTCATTTTTGGGCAATGATTTCGACATGATGCCAGTTGTTCAGAATAATGAAAATTTCAGAGTTATGAAAGCAAAGTATGCGCTTTTGAACAAAAGCATCTTCAGTACCCTATGACGTCACATGACGTCACAGCAAAAAATAGTGAAAAATGGTGTTTACGCTCTACAGCCGTCATTTATGGTCGGATTTTCTTCAAATTTTCACAGATGGTACATTTTGAAACTCAGGTGTATATATCCTGTCAACTAACCGAAATTCCCAAAGACCGAAGTTCTGTGGCTGAAATAAGATTCGAACAAAGGACCGATAATTTCATTTTAGGATTAAAGAGCTTCAGGATGAGATAGAAAGTTGAAACTTACACAGTTTACAGTTCTGCAGAATTTCTACATATATCTTGAGTCTTGACGTCATATGACGTCTTGTGACGTCATAAGCATACTTCTTAATTTTCATTTTTGGGCAATAATTTTGACATGATGCCAGTTGTTCAGAATAACGAAAATTTCAGAGCTATGACAGTAAAATATGCCCTTTTGAACAAAAGCATCTTTAGCACACTATGACGTCATGTGACGTCAGAGCTAAATATAGTCAAAAATGGTGTTCACGCTCTACAGCCGCTATTTATGGTCGGATTTTCTTCAAATTTTCACAGATGGTTCATCTTGAAAGTTAGGTGTGCATATCCTGTCAGCTAATCGAAATTCCGAAAGACCGAAGTTCTGTGGCTGAAATAAGATTCGAACATAGGACCGAAAATTTCATTTTAGGATTAGAGAGCTTCAGGATGAGATAGAAAGTTGAAACTTAAACAGTTTGCAGTTCTGCAGAATTTCTACATATGTTTAGAGTTATGATATCATATGACGTCATGTGACGTCAAGACTAATACTTATTCTTTCATTTGCACTAATTTCGAATATAATGTCATTGTTCAGCATGAACATGAAATACTACCAGAGGTGAGTCATTACATAAAACTTCTATCTCCTGCTTTTGCATTAACACAGCTTGCAGAATGTCCTATCATTCGTTTTCACGAATGACATCTAGTTATTAGGACTTTCTGCCTAAATCAGAAAGTCCTGTTGGGTTTGTTATGTTTATTATTATTATTCTTTTCTTCTTCCTAACTAAACGCTTATTTTTATATGTTGCAATAGTCCTAGGACGATGAAATTTTTATGGCGTATTAGTCACGTGAGGAAATTTTGATTTCAATGATTTTCAGCACCCTATGACGTCACATGACGTCAGAGCTAAAAATAGTGAAAAATGGTGTTCGCGCTCTACAGCCGTCATTTATGGTCGGATTTTCTTCAAATTTTCAAGATGGTACATCATGAATCAAAGGTGTGCATATCCTGTCAGCTAACCGAAATTCCGAAAGACCGAAGTTCTGTGGATGAAATAAGATTCGAACATAGGACCGAAAATTTCATTTTAGGATTAAAGAGCTTCAGGATAAGATAGAAAGTTGAAACATACACAGTTTGCAGTTCTGCAGAATTTCTACATATATTTTGAGTCGTGACGTCATATGACGTCATGTGACGTCATAAGCATACTTCTTAATTTTCATTTAAGGGCAATGATTTCGACATGATGCCAGTTGTTCAGAATAATGAAAATTTCAGAGTTATGAGAGTAAAGTATGCGCTTTTGAACAAAAGCATCTTCAGCACACTATGACGTCACATGACGTCACAGCTAAAAATAGTGAAAAATGATGTTCGCGCTCTACAGCCGTCATTTATGGTCGGATTTTCTTCAAATTTTCACAGATGGTACATCTTGAATCAAAGGTGTGCATATCCTGTCAGCTAACCGAAATTCCGAAAGACCGAAGTTCTGTGGCTGAAATAAGATTCGAGCATAGGACCGAAAATTTCATTTTAGGATTAAAGAGCTTCAGAATGAGATAAAAAGTTGAAACTTACACAGTTTGCAGTTCTACAGAATTACTACGTATATTTTGAGTCTTGACGTCATATGACGTCATGTGACGTCATAAACATTCTTCTTAATTTTCATTTTAAGGCAATGATTTTGACATGATGCCAGTTGTTTAGAATAATGAAAATTTCAGAGTTACGACAGTAAAGTATGCGCCTTTGACAAAAGAATTTTCAGCACCCTATGACGTCATGTGACGTCAAAGCTAAAAGAAGTCCATACGAAAAAAAAAATAAGTAAAAGGTAGAGAATTTAATATATATTCTTTCTAACGGAATTAATCTTAATATTTTTCAATTTTAGCAGAAAGTCCTATCATTCGTATCAACGAATGAAATCTAGTTATTATTATTATTATTATTCTTTTCTTCTTCCTAACTAAACGCTTATTTTTATATGTTGCAATAGTCCTAGGACGATGAAATTTTTATGGCTTATTAGTCACGTGAGGAAATTTTGATTTCAATGATTTTCAGCACCCTATGACGTCACATGACGTCACAGCTAAAAATAGTGAAAAATGGTGTTCGCGCTCTACAGCCGTCATTTATGGTCGGATTTTCTTCAAATTTTTACAGATGGTACATCTTGAATCAAAGGTGTGCATATCCTGTCAGCTAACCGAAATTCCGAAAGACCGAAGTTCTGTGGCTGAAATAAGATTCGAACATAGGACCGAAAATTTCATTTTAGGATAAAAGAGCTTCAGGATGAGATAGAAAGTTGAAACTAACACAGTTTGCAGTTCTGCAGAATTTCTACAAATATTTTGAGGCGTGACGTCATATGACGTCATGTGACGTCATAAGCATACTTCTTAATTTTCATTTTAGGGCAATGATTTCGACATGATGCCAGTTGTTCAGAATAATGAAAATTTCAGAGTTATGAAAGGAAAGTATGCGCTTTTGAACAAAAGCATCTTCAGCACCCTATGACGTCATGTGACGTCACAGCTAAAAATAGTGAAAAAAGGTGTTCGCGCTCTACAGCCGTCATTTATGGTCGGATTTTCTTCAAATTTTCACAGATGGTACATCTTGAATCAAAGGTGTGCATATCCTGTCAGCTAACCGAAATTCCGAAAGACCGAAGTTCTGTGGCTGAAATAAGATTCGAACATAGGACCGAAAATTTCATTTTAGGATAAAAGAGCTTCAGGATGAGATGGAAAGTTGAAACTTACACAGTTTGCAGTCCTGCAGAATTTCCACAAATATTTTGAGTCGTGACGTCATATGAAGTCATGTGACGTCATAAGCATACTTCTAAATTTTCATTTTTGGGCAATGATTTCGACATGATGCCAGTTGTTCAGAATAATGAAAATTTCAGAGTTATGAAAGCAAAGTATGCGCTTTTGAACAAAAGCATCTTCAGCACCCTACGACGTCACATGACGTCACAGCAAAAAATAGTGAAAAATGGTGTTTACGCTCTACAGCCGTCATTTATGGTCGGATTTTCTTCAAATTTTCACAGATGGTATATTTTGAAACTCAGGTGTGCATATCCTGTCAATTAACCGAAATTCCCAAAGACCGAAGTTCTGTGGCTGAAATAAGATTCGAACATAGGACCGATAATTTCATTTTAGGATTAAAGAGCTTCAGGATGAGATAGAAAGTTGAAACTTACACAGTTTGCAGTTCTGCAGAATTTCTACATATATCTTGAGTCTTGACGTCATATGACGTCTTGTAACGTCATAAGCATACTTCTTAATTTTCATTTTTGGGCAATGATTTTACATGATGCCAGTTGTTCAGAATAACGAAAATTTCAGAGTTATGACAGTAAAGTATGCCCTTTTGAACAAAAGCATCTTTAGCACACTATGACGTCATGTGACGTCAGAGTTAAAAATAGTGAAAAATGGTGTTCACGCTCTACAGCCGCTATTTATGGTCGGATTTTCTTCAAATTTTCACAGATGGTACATCTTGAAAGTTAGGTGTGCATATCCTGTCAGCTAATCGAAATTCCGAAAGACCGAAGTTCTGTGGCTGAAATAAAATTCGAACATAGGACCGAAAATTTCATTTTAGGATTAGAGAGCTTCAGGATGAGATAGAAAGTTGAAACTTAAACAGTTTGCAGTTCTGCAGAATTTCTACATATGTTTAGAGTTATGATATCATATGACGTCATGTGACGTCACAGACTAATACTTAGTTCTTATCATTTGCACTAATTTCGGAATATAATGTCAATTGTTCAGCATGAACATGAAATACTACCAGAGGTGAGTCATTACATGAAACTTCTATCTCCTGCTTTTTGCATTAACACAGCTTGCAGAAAGTCCTATCATTCGTTTTCACGAATGACATCTAGTTAGGACTTTCTGCCTACTGGCAGAAAGTCCTATTGGGTTTGTACTGTTTTTTATTATTCTTATTCTTCTTATTATTCTTTTTTTCTTCCTCTCATATTTGTGTTAATTTCGATGTGTTGCCATTGACTCAGAACAATGAAAATTTTATGGCATACATTTCAAACCATGAGCTTTCGGATGCAATGAATTTCATATTCATATGACGTCATATAACGTCAGATTTGACGTCAGGTGAAAAAGTTTGTACGCGGTCTACAGCCATTATTTCTGGACCGATTTTCATCAAATTTTCACAGAATGTGTATGTTAGGATCTAGTTGTGCATCCCGTTATCCGTTTTTCCAAATTCGACAATTCAATGGTTCTATAGCGAATCCAAGATTCGAACCAAGGTCGTAAATTTTTAAATGCTTATAAAATTTGTCCTGTTTAAGATAGAAAGTTGATATTTAGTCAGTATATAGGTCTCTAGAAGTTTTAAACATTTTATGAAAATAAATGTCATATGACGTCACGTGACGTCATTATATGATAATGTATTTCTAATATTAACAAGAATATTTCTATATGTTGAAATTGTCGAAGGGCAATGAAAATTCAATGACACATGCTTCAAACGCTGAAATTTTGATTTCTATGATTTTCATATGCCTATGACGTCATATGACGTCACACTTGAAATATGCAACAAAAGTTTGTACGCGGTCTACAGCCATTGTTTGTGAACCGATTTTCATCAAATTTTCACAGGTTGTGTATATTAAGTTCTAGTTGTGCATCCCGGTGTCCGTTTTTCCAAATTCGAAAAGTCCATGGATCTATAACGAATCCAAGATTCGAACCAAGGTCGTAAATTTTTAAATGCTTATAAAATCTGTCCTATTTAAGAAAGAAAGTTGATATTTAGTCAGTATATAGGTCTCTAGAAGTTTTAGAAATTTTGTGAAAATAAATGTCATATGACGTCACGTGACGTCATTATATGATAATATATTTCTAATATTAACAAGAATATTTCTATATGTTGAAATTGTCGAAGGGCAATGAAATTTTAATGACACATGCTTCAAACGCTGAAATTTTGATTTCTATGACTTTCATATGCCTATGACGTCATATGACGTCACACTTGAAATATGCAACAAAAGTTTGTACGCTGTCTACAGCCATTGTTTATTAACCGATTTTCATCAAATTTTCACAGAATGTGTATATTAAGTTCTAGTTGTGCATTCCGGTGTCCGTTTTTCAAAATTCGAAAAGACCAGGGTTAAATGGCCAATCCAGGATTCGAACCAAGGACGTCAAATTTCAAATTCTTATAAAATCTGTCCTATATAAGATAGAAAGTTGGTATTCACTCAGAGTATATGTCTCCATAACTTTTTTTATATGTTATGAATATGGACGTCACATGACGTCATCAGACTAAAATGTATTTCTAATATGTACAAGTCAATCGCTGTATGTTGCTGTGGTCTTCGGACGATGAAATTTTGACGGCAAATAATTCAGATGCTGAAATTTTCATTTATATGGAACTGTAATGCCTATGACGTCATATGACGTCACACTTGACATATACTACAAACGATTGTACGCGGACTACAGCCATTGTTTATGAACCGATTTTAATCAAAATTTCACAGAAAGTGTATATTAAGTTTTGGTTATGGGTCCTGGTTTCCGTTTTTCAAAATTCGTAAAGACCAAGTTTCTATGGCGAATCCAAGATTCAAACCAAGGACGTCAAATTCTAAAAGCTTATAAAATCGTTCCTATATATGATAGAAAGTTGATTTTTTGTCATTATGTAGGTCTTTGGGTGACTGAAAGATTTTGTGAAAATGAACGTCATATGCCGTCACATGACGTCATTACATGAAAATTTATTTCTAATATTTACAAGAAAATTGCTATATGTTCAAATGGTCCATTGAAATGAAAATTGTATGACTTATGCTTCAAACGCTGATATTTTGAATTCTACAATTTTCATATGCCTATGACGTCATATGACGTTACACTTGCCATACGCTACAAAAGTTTGTACGCGGTCTACAGCCATTGTTAATGGACCGATTTTCATAAAAAAATTCACAGAAAGTGTATATTAGGTAAAAGTTGAGCATCCGGGTGTCCGTTCTTCCAAATTCAAAAATGCAAAGGTTTTATGACGGATCCAATATTCGAACCATTGACGTCAAATTTTAAATACGTATAAAATTCTTTCAAGATAAGTTAGAAATCTAATATTTGGAATATTAGGTCTCCAAGAGTGCTTTACATTCTATGAAGATGAACGTCATTTGACGTCATATGACGTCATAAGGTCAAAAATTATTTCTGATATATACGCGTAAATTTGTTATGTTGTAACTTCCCAGGACCATGAAATCTTATGGTATATACTTCAGAAATGCTTTAGAATGCAATGTAATTCATATTAATTTGACGTTATATCACATCAGATTTGACGTCAGGACAAAAAGGTTTTACGCGGTGTACAGCCATTATTTTTGGACCAATTTTCAGCAAATTTCAAAGAATGTATATGTAACGCTCTAGTTGTGTATCCCGGGTCCTGTTTTACAAATTCGAAAAGACGGAAAGGCAATGGATCTATGGCGAATCCAAGTTTCGAAACATTGACGTCAAATTTCAAAAACATATAAAATCGCTTCGAGATGATTTAGAAAGTTGATATTTGGACTGAATATTAGTCTTTAAGACTTATTTATATTCTGTGAGGATTAACGTTATTTGACGTCATAAGGTCAAAAAGAATGTTAATATATCTACGCGTTAATTTCTATATGTTGCAAAGTTGCAAGGAGCATGAAAAAATTACTTATATTTAAGATACTTAATATTTCATTTCATTGATTTTCTTATGCCTATGATGTCATGTGACATCAAACTTGACGTTATCTACACACTCTTGTACGCGGACTACAGCCATTATTACAGGATGGAATTCGAATTGTAAGCGTTTTAAATAAATTTGATTTGTAACATAGATTATAAAAATAGTTCAAGTTAAATAAATGGATATAAAAAAATGATTCTCAGTTACTTTTGCCATTTCCTCCAAGTTAAACGGTTTATTTTTCAAAGTTCATTTAAGTTATGGCCATACAAAAGCAAGTTAAAGGATGCAATTTCATATCCTCTTACTGTTTTTGCTTTTAAGTATTTGACAAATGTAGCAGAAAGTCCTATCATTCGTATCAACGAATGACATCTAGTTATTATTATTATTATTCTTTTCTTCCTCAAGGATTTTCATATGTTGCAATCGTCCTAGGAGAATGAAATTTCGATGGCATATTATTCATATGCGTAATTAAAAGATTCTATAATTTTCAAATGCCTATGACGTCATTATGACGTCACACTTGGCAATTGCTACAAAAGTTTGTACGCGGTCCAGAGCAATAATTAATAAACCGATTTTTATCAAATTTTCACAGAATGTGTATATTAAGTTCTAGTTGTGCATCTCGGTGTCCGTTTTTCAAAATTCGAAAAGCACAAAGTTCTATGGCGAATGCAAGATTCAAACCAAGGACGTCAAATTGATACATGCTCATAAAATCGTCCCTAAATGAGACAGAATGTTGATATTTTGTCAGTATATAGATTTCCGATAGATTTAAATATTTTGTGAAAATGGACGTCTTGTGACGTCATATGACGTCATCAAATTTCTAATTTTTAAACACATAACTATATATGTTAATATGGTCCAAGGACAATGAAATTTTGATGTCAAATTCTCCAAGAGATGATATTTTGAATTCTATGATTTTCATATCTCTATGACGTCATATGACGTCACACTTGAAATAAGCTACAAAAGTTTGTACGCGGTCCAGAGCCATTATTAATGAACCGATTTTCATCAAATTTTCACAGAATGTGTATATTAAGTTCTAGTTGTGCATCCCGGTGTCCGTTTTTAAAATTCGAAAAGTCCAAATTGATTCCTTAACCAAAAATTTTTTTTAAACATTTTGTGAAAATAAACGTCATATGACGTCACGTGATGTCATTATATGATAATGAATTTCTAATTCTAACAAGATTATTTCTATATATTGAAATTTTCGAAGGGCAATGAAAATTTAATGTCGCATGCTTCAGATGCTGAAATTTCGATTTCAATGATTTTCAGAAGTCTATGACGTCATATGACGTCACTTTTGAAATTGACTAAGAAAGTTTGTACACGGTCCAGAGCCATTATTAATGGGCCGATTATTATCAAATTTTCACATAATGTGTATATTAAGTTCTTATTGTGTATACCCGTGTCCGTTTTTCAAAATTCAAAAAGTCCATGGTTCTATAGCGAATTCAAGATTCGAACCAAGGTCGTAAATTTTTAAATGCTTATAAAATCGGTCCTGTTTGAGATAGAAAAGTGATATTTGGTCAGTATATAGGTCTCTGGGAGTCTTAAACATTTTGTGAAAATAAATGTCATATGACGTCACATGACGTCTATAAATGAAGATGTATTTCTAATATTAACAAGAGTATTTCTATATGTTAAAATTATCGAAGGACAATGAAAATTTAATGACAAATGTTTCAGACGCTGAAATTTTGATTTCAATGATTTTCAGAAGCCTATTACGTCATATGACGTCACATTTGAAATTGACTACAAAAGTTTGTACACGGTCCAGAGCCATTATCAATGGGCCGATTTTCATCAAAAGCAATATCAAAATTCAAAATATATTTAGTTAATACTTATAAAAATTGTCCGATTTGAGATAGAAAGTTGAAATTTTGTCAGTTAGTAGGTCTCTGGGTGTCTTAACAATTATGTGAAAATGAACGTCATATGACGTCACGTGACGCCATTTGTTTATTATTATTATTCTTTTCTTCTTCCTAACTAAACGCTTATTTTAATATGTTCCAATAGTCCTAGGACGATGAAATTTTTATGGGTTATTAGGCACGTGAGGAAATTTTGATTTCACCCCTACTGCATATATGTAGCCATATCTCAATAAATATCGATTTTTGTAAATATATGTATGAATAAGAATTATAGCTGAATAATTGACGTTTCCAAAAATATTTAGTTTATTAAAATTGGTTTTACGCAATACAAAGTTATAAGCAAAAAAACTAAATGAAATGAAGCTAATTTTGCTGATAATATGCTGTTTTCTTGAGGTTTAACAGTCAATATCTCAGAAACGACTGAAGATAAGTTTATACATTATGCGTATAAAATGTAGCATGTTTTAAGAGCTTTCTAACGGTACCAAGTTTATTGAAATTGGACTTCATATAAGAAAGTTACATGGAAAATAAGATATTTCATAATCATGCATCATAAAAATGTGGAAAAGGTCACGCGCAGGGGTCACCAAGCTTAAATACTTGCGCAACGACTGAAAAAAAAAAAAAAAAAAAAAAATATCAAATTGCAATTGATGGGCTATATCTTGATTTTGTTGTGTTTTTTTTTGTTTTTTTTGTCGAATGTTGACTGTTTCCAAAATAAGCATTGAAGTTAATACATGTACAACGGCACAAGACAAAAATCCGTATTTGCAACACTATGTAGCTAGCGAGCTGTTTGCAAGCCTTGAAAAATTCACACGCAGCCCCACATTTTAGACCATCTAAAAACTGCATTGTTATGATAACGATATTCATATTGCATCAGTTTGTAGGCTGGGATGTTACCTTTCAAAATATCACCATAGTTCGAAATTCCAGGAATTTATGGCAAAACTACGGAAGCCCAAACATGCCAAAATCGCTAAATACGTTTAACTACGTTACAGGTGTCGAAAGGATATAGCACTATACAAATATTCAATACTTCTTCCTACTGAGGCTAAAATAAAACAAGGTTACAACTGAGCTGGAGTGATGAAATTCTATGTGTGATGACATAGTATAAATTTTGTATGTAAACTACATGTGCAAGATATGGGCGGACTTTTATTAAAATTCACAGAATGTGTTCTATTTGTGCTATTTTATATAGAAATAGAGGAGATAGAAAGTTGCAATTTGGACAGATTATCTATTATGTCATCTTCTA
Source organism: Solen grandis (assembly GCA_021229015.1). Classification (NCBI taxonomy): domain Eukaryota; kingdom Metazoa; phylum Mollusca; class Bivalvia; order Adapedonta; family Solenidae; genus Solen; species Solen grandis. The sequence goes on from CM037784.1 coordinate 64,673,779, forward strand.
TATATACTATATAAAGCAGATGTTGCAGAAAGTCCTATCATTCGTTTAAACGAATGACATCTAGTTAGGACTTTCTGCCCTTTCGGCAGAAAGTCCTATTGGGTTTGTACTGTTTATTCTTCTTCTTCTTATTATTCTTTTTTTCTTCCTAACTAAACGCTTATTTTTCTATGTTGCAATACTCCTAGGACGATGAAATTTTTATGACTTATTAGCCACGTCAGGAAATTTTGATTTCTATGATTTTCATATGCCTATGACGTCATATGACGTCACATTTGAAATATGCTACAAAAGTTTGTACGCGGTCTACAGCCATTGTTTGTGAACCGATTTTCATCAGATTTTCACAGATTGTGTATATTAAGTTCTAGTTGTGCATCCCGGTGTCCGTTTTTCAAAATTCGAAAAGTCCATGGTTCTATAGCGAATCCAAGATTCGAACCAAGGTCGGAAATTTTTAAATGCTTATAAAATCTGTCCTATTTAAGAAAGAAAGTTGATATTTAGTCAGTATATAGGTCTCTCGAAGTTTTAAAAATTTTGTGAAAATATTTCTCATATGACGTCACGTGACGTCATTATATGATAATGTATTTCTAATATTAACAAGAATATTTCTATATGTTGAAATTGTCGAAAGGCAATGAAAATTCAAAGACACATGCTTCAAACGCTGAAATTTTGATTTCTATGATTTTCATATGCCTATGACGTCATATGACGTCACACTGGAAATATGCAACAAAAGTTTGTACGCGGTCTACAGCCATTGTTTATGAACCGATTTTCATCAAATTTTCACAGAATGTGTATATTAAGTTCTAGTTGTGCATCCCGGTGTCCGTTTTTCAAAATTCGAAAAGTCCAAGGTTCTATAGCGATTCCAAGATTCGAACCAAGGTCGTAAATTTTCAAATTCTTATAAAATCGGTCCTATTTGAGATAGAAAGATGATATTGGGTCAGTATATAGGTCTCTGGGAGTCTTAAACATTTTGTGAAAATAAATGTCATATGACGTCACGTGACGTCATTATATGATAATGAATTTCTAATTCTAACAAGATTATTTCTAAATCTTGAAATTTATGAAGGGCAATGAAAAATTAATGCCGCATGCTTCAGATGCTGTAATTTCGATTTCAAAGATTTTCAGAAGCCTATGACGTCATATGACGTCACACTTGAAATATGCAACAAAAGTTTGTACGCGGTCCAGAGCCATTGTTTATGAACCGATTTTCATCAAATTTTCACAGAATGTGTATATTACGTTCTTATTGTGTATACCGGTGTCCGTTTTTCAAAATTCGAAAAGTCCAAGCATATATGGCGGATCCAAGATTCGAACCAATGACGTCAATATTTAAATGCTTATAAAAACTGTCCTATTTGAGATAGAAAGTTGAAATTTTGTCAGTTAGTAGGTCTCTGGGTGTCTTAACAATTATGTGAAAATAAACGTCATATGACGTCACGTGACGTCATTTGTTTATTATTATTATTCTTTTCTTCTTCCTAACTAAACGCTTATTTTAATATGTTGCAATAGTCCTAGGACGATGAAATGTTTATGGGTTATTAGGCACGTGAGGAAATTTTGATTTCACCCCTACTGCATATATGTAGCCATATCTCAATAAATATCGATTTTTGTAAATATATGTATGAATACGAATTATAGCTGAATAATTGACGTTTCCAAAGATATTTAGTTTATTAAAATTGGTTTACGCAATACAAAGTTATAAGCAAAAAAACTAAATGAAATGAAGCTAATTTTGCTGATAATATGCTGTTTTCTTGAGGTTTAACAGTCAATATCTCAGAAACGACTGAAGATAAGTTTATACATTATGCATGTAAAATGTAGCATGTTTTAAGAGCTTTCTAACGGTACCAAGTTTATTGAAATTGGACTTCATATAAGAAAGTTACATGGAGAATAAGATATTTCATAATCATGCATCATAAAAATAAGGAAAAGGTCACGCGCAGGGGTCACCAAGCTAAAATAGTTGCGCAACGACTTAAAAAAAAAAAAAAAAAAAAAAAAAAATCAAATTGCAATTGATGGGCTATATCTTGATTTTTTTTTTTTTGTTGTTGTTGTTGTTGTTTTTGTCGAATGTTGACTGTTTCCAAAATAAGCATTGAAGTTAATACATGTACAACGGCACAAGACAAAAATCCGTATTTGCAACACTATGTAGCTAGCGAGCAGTTTGCAAGCCTTGAAAAATTCACACGCAGCCCCACATCTTAGACCATCTAAAAACTGCATTGTTATGCTAACGATATTCATATTGCATCAGTTTGTAGGCTGGGATGTTACCTTTCAAAATATCACCATAGTTCGAAATTCCAGGAATTTATGGCAAAACTACGGAAGCCCAAACACGCCAAAATCGCTAAATACGATTAACTACGTTACAGGTGTCGAAAGGATATAGCACTATACAAATATTCAATACTTCTTCCTAATGAGGCTAAAATTAAACAAGGTTACAACTGAGCTGGAGTGATGAAATTCTATGTGTGATGAAAGTTAGAAACTTACATTTGAACACTGTTTCATTTTTCTTTCATGTCATATGACATAGTATAAATGTTGTATGTAAACTACATGTGCAAGATATGGGCGGACTTTTATTAAAATTCACAGAATGTGTTCTATTTGTGCTATTTTATATAGAAATAGAGGAGATAGAAAGTTGCAATTTGGACAGATTATCTATTATGTCATCTTCTATATATACTATATAAAGCAGATGTTGCAGAAAGTCCTATCATTCGTTTAAACGAATGACATCTAGTTATTATTATTATTATTATTCTTTTCTTCTTCCTAACTAAACGCTTATTTTTATATGTTGCAATAGTCCTAGGACGATGAAATTTTTATGGCTTATTAGTCACGTGAGGAAATTTTGATTTCAATGATTTTCAGCACCCTATGACGTCACATGACGTCACAGCTAAAAATAGTGAAAAATGGTGTTCGCGCTCTACAGCCGTCATTTATGGTCGGATTTTCTTCAAATTTTTACAGATGGTACATCTTGAATCAAAGGTGTGCATATCCTGTCAGCTAACCGAAATTCCGAAAGACCGAAGTTCTGTGGCTGAAATAAGATTCGAACATAGGACCGAAAATTTCATTTTAGGATAAAAGAGCTTCAGGATGAGATAGAAAGTTGAAACTTACACAGTTTGCAGTTCTGCAGAATTTCTACAAATACTTTGAGGCGTGACGTCATATGACGTCATGTGACGTCATAAGCATACTTCTTAATTTTCATTTTAGGGCAATGATTTCGACATGATGCCAGTTGTTCAGAATAATGAAAATTTCAGAGTTATGAAAGGAAAGTATGCGCTTTTGAACAAAAGCATCTTCAGTACCCTATGACGTCATGTGACGTCACAGCTAAAAATAGTGAAAAAAGGTGTTCGCGCTCTACAGCCGTCATTTATGGTCGGATTTTCTTCAAATTTTCACAGATGGTACATCTTGAATCAAAGGTGTGCATATCCTGTCAGCTAACCGAAATTCCGAAAGACCGAAGTTCTGTGGCTGAAATAAGATTCGAACATAGGACCGAAAATTTCATTTTAGGATAAAAGAGCTTCAGGATGAGATGGAAAGTTGAAACTTACACAGTTTGCAGTTCTGCAGAATTTCTACAAAAATTTTGAGTCGTGACGTCATATGAAGTCATGTGACGTCATAAGCATACTTCTTAATTTTCATATTTGGGCAATGATTTCGACATGATGCCAGTTGTTCAGAATAATGAAAATTTCAGAGTTATGAAAGCAAAGTATGCACTTTTGAAGAAAAGCATCTTCAGCACCCTATGACGTCACATGACGTCACAGCAAAAAATAGTGAAAAATGGTGTTTACGCTCTACAGCCGTCATTTATGGTCGGATTTTCTTTAAATTTTCACAGATGGTACATTTTGAAACTCAGGTGTGCATATCCTGTCAACTAACCGAAATTCCCAAAGACCGAAGTTCTGTGGCTGAAATAAGATTCGAACATAGGACCGATAATTTCATTTTAGGATTAAAGAGTTTCAGGATGAGATAGAAAGTTGAAACTTACACAGTTTGCAGTTATGCAGAATTTGTACATATATCTTGAGTCTTGACGTCATATGACGTCTTGTGACGTCATAAGCATACTTCTTAATTTTCATATTTGGGCAATGATTTTGACATGATGCCAGTTGTTCAGAATAACGAAAATTTCAGAGTTATGACAGTAAAATATGCCCTTTTGAACAAAAGCATCTTTAGCACACTATGACGTCATGTGACGTCAGAGCTAAATATAGTGAAAAATGGTGTTCACGCTCTACAGTCGCTATTTATGGTCGGATTTTCTTCAAATTTTCACAGATGGTACATCTTGAAAGTTAGGTGTGCATATCCTGTCAGCTAATCGAAATTCCGAAAGACCGAAGTTCTGTGGCTGAAATAAGATTCGAACATAGGACCGAAAATTTCATTTTAGGATTAGAGAGCTTCAGGATGAGATAGAAAGTTGAAACTTAAACAGTTTGCAGTTCTGCAGAATTTCTACATATGTTTAGAGTTATGATATCATATGACGTCATGTGACGTCACAGACTAATACTTAGTTCTTATCATTTGCACTAATTTCGGAATATAATGTCAATTGTTCAGCATGAACATGAAATACTACCAGAGGTGAGTCATTACATGAAACTTCTATCTCCTGCTTTTTGCATTAACACAGCTTGCAGAAAGTCCTATCATTCGTTTTCACGAATGACATCTAGTTGTGGTTGCTATGGTAACGGAAATAGTGAAAATATGGCAAAAATAGGATCCCGCGATAACTTTATAACTAAGCAAGCTAACTTGATGAAACTTACTTGGAACTAGATGGCAATGTGTCGATTATGCACGTTGTTTTATTTTTGTTCTTGAAATAAAATTGTTGTTGCTATGTTAATGGAAATAGTGAAAATATGGCAAAAATGGGATCCCATGATAACTTTATAACTAAGCAAGCTAACTTGATGAAACTTGGTATATGACTAGATGGCAATATGTAGATTATGCACATCATTTTAATTTTGTTCTTTGACTAAAATTGTGGTTGCTATGGTAACGGAAATAGTGAAAATATGGCAAAAAATGGGATCACGCAACCGCGATAACTTTATAATAAATTTTATAAGGCATGTATATAGTCAGGGTGGTGATGCAGAGTGAAAGTTCTCATTTCTCATCAACAAGACTAAAGACTAAAGAAAAACATTTTGGATCAGGCAAGCTAACTATTATTAATTCTATTTCTTGCATCTGTCTTGCTTGCATGAATTGTATAGTGGGCACAGCAGAGACAACAACTCTACATGTAAGTCTTGCTTAAATGGACATAACTTAAATATTCCCTTACATTTACTTTAACCAAAGTCTTGTTTTTCTTGGACCAAAATTCCGGTTGCTGTGGTAATGGAAAAATTATGCACCTCACCGGTAGGGGACTCAAGTGTTGCTTGCAACACCAGTTACTTGTTTATTTTTGGAATATGGCTTATTTCAAAAAGTTCATGCATGAGAAGTCCATACGAAAAAAAAAGTAAAAGGTAGGGAATTTGATATATATTCTTTCTAACGGAATTAATCTTTATATTTTTCAATGTTAGCAGAAAGTCCTATCATTCGTATCAACGAATGAAATCTAGTTATTCTTTTTTTCTTCCTCTTATATTTGTGTTAATTTCGAGGTGTTGCCATTGACTCAGAACAATGAAAATTTTATGGCGTATATTTCAAGCCATGAGCTTTCGGATGCAATGAATTTCATATTCATATGACGTCATATGACGTCAGATTTGACGTTGGGTGAAAAAGTTTGTACGCGGTCTACAGCCATTATTTCTGGACCGATTTTCATCAAAATTGCACAGAACGTGTATATTAGGCTCTAGTTGTGTATCCCGGTGTCCGTTTTTCCAAATTCGAAAAGGCAAATGTTTTATGGCGAATCCAAGATTCGAACTAATGACGTCAAATTTCAAATGCGTATAAAATCGCTTCCAGAAGAGCTAGAAAGCTGATATTTAGACTGATTATTAGTCTCTAGGTCTTCTTTATATTCTAAAAAGATGAACCCCATTTGATGTCACATGACGTCATAATGCTAATAAAACTTTCGTATAAAAACTTAACGGTTTTTAAGCCCTGTAGGCTTTGTTTTTTGTATGATTTGCTTGAAATTTTGTCTGAAGATGCAGTATTAGATTCTATGGAGCCATGTCACTTCCGTTTCCGGAAAATCCCAAAGGTCAAGGTCATATATCAATTATCGCCTTTTTCTTTGGCCTTAAATATCTCAAAAACGGTAAATATTCTATCGAGACACTATGCGTATAATTTGTAGTGCTTGGAAATACCTTTCAGATGATATTTAGTTTTTGATGATCGGGGTTGAATCGGTTGAGTTATGGCGGAAAAATGAAAATTTGATAACCCACAGTGTGTTTAACAGTTTATATCTCGAAAACCTTTGATTTTTGAAAATATGATGATGAATATCATTTGTAGAGCAATGTTTGACCGTTCTTTTGATGCTTAAAGTTTAATGATTGGCCAAAGATTTATGGAGTTATGGGGAAAAAAACGAAATTCGTGCATATAGCTTTGGTGATTTTTTCATTCTTCAGGAGGTTTAAAAGCTTGTATCTCAAAAAGTATTAAAAATATTCCTAAACATAAAGCGTGTGAAATGTAGAGAATTTTCAGACGATTATTTTGGTACCTTAAGTTTTGAAATTGATCAAAGTATAAGGAAGTTACATCCAAAATAAGAATTTAAACATGTAGTATTTCAGCGATTCTGCCGTGTTGTCAAAGTTGTACGGCTAATATCTTAAAACTCTTCGAAATAAGGGCTCACATTAAGCGAGTGAGATGTAGAGAATTTTAAGACGATTACTTTGGTACTTAGAGTTTTAAAATTGATTTAAGTATAAGGAAGTAACATCAAAAATAGGAATTTAAACCCTATTGTAGAATATTCGAAAAATATCCTACTTTCGCTTTCACCTTAATTGAAGCATTTTCGGAAAATATAAGTTCACAGATATGTATTAGTCATATAAATTGCAAAATAAACTTTTTACTAATATCATTTATTACTAGCTAAACAAGTGATGACAATAATTTAATGGTGTTTCAATTCTATTCTTTATCAATATAGTATACCCTAGTACATTACAGTACAGTACACAGAGCTACCCAAGATGTAAACAAAATGGTCGCCCTCGTGTAAAAGGGGGTTTGCAGATTAAAACTTTTAAAAATACAATGTTCTACCAATAATTAAACGGATTTACTTGGCATAAACCTTAATTATAACTTGTAAAAGTGAATCAAGCTGGAAATGACATCTAAATCACACTGAAAATCTAAATACAGACATTACAGAAATAGATTACTGTAGCCTACATCAGTACATGGCATTTTTACATCGAGACAGATTGCAAATGTGACACGGAGGTGAAGAGAATATTCCTGGCGTAATGCATTAAATTTGGATAGTTTGCTGGCAGACAAGTCAGTCAACTGTCAAAATTTATGTGATTTGTCAGAGACCGCTGCAAATAGCAGATACAAATTGTCCAACCCAAAGACAAAACAAAGGTAGAAAAACTAGATGTCATCGTGAAAACGAATGATTAGGACTTTCTGCAAGCTGTGTTTTTTTTTTTAATGCAAAAAAGCAGGAGATAGAAAGTTTCATGAATGACTCACCTCTGGTAGTATTTCATGTTCATGCTAACAATTGAAATTATAAATTTCCCAAATTAGTGCAAATGAAAGAACTAAGTATTAGTCTGTGACGTCACATGACGTCATATGACGTCATACTCTAAACATATGTAGAAATTCTGCAGAACTGCAAACTGTTTAAGTTTCAACTTTCTATCTCATCCTGAAGCTCTCTAATCCTAAAAAAGAAATTTTCGACCAAGTTTGAATTTTTTTCACCCCAAACTTTGGTCTTTGGAATTTGGTTTCTGAAGGGTTGCAACTTAACTTTTTAAGATTACCTCTGTGAAAATTTGAAAAAAAACCGACCAAAATGGCGTGTAAGCGTGAACACATTTTTCACTATTTTTTTGCTCTGACTCACATGACTCATAGTAAAATTTTTTTTTTAAAAAATTTAAAAAATTTTTTAAAATTAATTTTAAATTTAAAAAAATTTTTTTAAAAAAAAAGGGGGGGGGTTTTTTTTTAAAATTTTTTTTTTTTTAAAAAAAAAAATTTTTTTTAAAATTTTAAGGGAATTTTTTAATCCCCAAAACCAAAAAAATTTTTTTCCCCCAAAAAAAACCAAAGGAAAAAAAAATTTTTTTAAAAAAAAAATTTTTTGGCCCCTTTTTTTAAAAAGGGAAAAAAAAAAAATTTTTTTTTAATTTTTTTTTTTTTTTTTTTTTTTTTAAAATTTCCCAAATTTTTTAAAAAAAAAAAATTAAAACCGGCAAAAAAATTTTTAAAAAAAATTTCCTAAAAGAAAAAAAAAAAAATTTTTTTTAAATTTTAAAAATTTTTGGGTTTTTCCCTTAAAAAATTTCGAAATTTAAATTTTTTTCCCAAAAAAAATTTTTTAATTTTTTTGGGAAAAAAATTTTAAAAAATTTTTTTTTTAAAAAAAAATTTTTTTTTGGGGGGGTTTTTCCCCCTTTGAAACCCCAAAAAACGAAATTTAAAAATTTTTTTTCCAAAAATTTTTTTTTAAAATTTTTTTTTTTTTTGGGGAAAAAGGTTTTTTTTTCCCAAATTTAAAAAAAAAAAGGGTTTTTTCCCCCCAAAAAAAAATTTTTAAAAATTTTTAAAAAAGGAAAAAAACCTTTAAGTTTTTTTTAAACTTTTTTTAATTTTTTTTAAAAAAAATTTTTTCCCCCTTTTTTTTTTTTAAAAGCCCCTTTTTGGGGTTTTTTTGGGTTCTGGGAAAAGGGGGGAAAAAAAAGGGTAAAAATTTTTTTTTTTAAAAAAAAAAAATAAAAAAAAAATTTTAAAAAATTTTTCCCAACCCTTTTTTAAAATTTTAAAAAATTTTTTTAAAAAAAAATTTTTTTTTTTTTTTTTTTAAAAAAAAAAAAATTTTTTTAAAAAAATTTTAATTTTTTAAAAAAAATTTTTTTTTTAAAAAAGGAATTTTTTTTTTTTTTAAAATTGGGGGAAACTAAAAATTTTTTAAAATTGAATTTTTTTTAAAAAAAATTTTTTTGGGTTTTTTTTTTTTTTTTTAAAAAAAATTTTTTGGGTTTAAAAAAAAAAAAAAAAAAACCCCCCTTTTTTAATTTAAATTTTAAAAAAAACCGAAAAAAAGGGGGTTTTCCCGAAACAAAATTTTCCCCCTTTTTCAAAAAAACCCCCCCAAAAAAATTTTTTTAAAAAAAAAATTTTTTTTTTTGGGGGTTTTTTTTTTTTAAAAAAAGGGGGGGAAAAAAACCCAAAAAAAAAAAATTTTTTTAAAACCCCAAAAAATTTAAAAACCCCAAAAAATTTTGGGGCCCCGGGGTTTTTAAAAAAGGGAAAACCTTTTTTTTTTAAAATTTTTTAAAAAAAAAAATTTTTTTTAGTTTTTTTTTTTTAAAACCCCCCTTTTTTGGTTTTTTAAAAAAAATCCCCTTTTTAAAATTTTTTTTTTTAAAAAAAAAAAGGGGGGGCCCCCCTTTTTCCCTTTTTTTTTTTGGGGTTTTGGGGGGGGGAAAATTTTTTTAAAGGGGTTTTTTTTTTTAAAATTCAAAATTTAAAAATGGGGGAACCCTTTAAAATTTTCCAAAAAAAAAAAAAAAATTTGGAATTGGAAAAAAAATTTTTTAAAAAAATTTTTTTAAAAATTTTTAAAACCCGGGGGTTTTTTTTTTAATTAAAAAAAAAAAAAAATTTTTTTTTAAAAGTTTTTTTTTCCCCAAAAAAATTTTTTTTTAAAAATTTTTTTTTTTTTAAAAAATTTTTTAAAAAAACCCCTTTAAAATTTGGGAAATCCCCCCCCGGGGGGGGCCCCCCAACAAATTTTTTTTAATTGTAAAAAAAAAATTTTTTTTAAAAAAAAAAAAAAAAAAAAAAAAAAAGGGTAAAAAAAAATTTTTTTTTTTTTTAAAAATTAAAATTAAGGGGTTTTTTTAAAAGGGGAAAAAATTAAAAAAAAAAAAAAATTAAAATTTTTTCCTTTTTTTTTTTTTTAAAAAGTTTTAAAATTAAAAGGGATTTTTTTTTTCCTTTTAAAAAATTTAATTTTATTTTTTTTTTTTTTTTTAAATTTTTTTTTTTTTTGTTTTTTTAAAAAAAAAAAAGGAAAAAAAGTTTCTATTTTTAAAAAAAATTTTTCCCCCCTTGGTTTTTTTTTAAAATTTTTTTTTTTAAAAAATTTTTTCCCGTTTTTTAAAAAAAAAAAAAATTTTAATTAAAATTTTTTTTTTTTTTTAAATTTTAAAAAAATTTTTTTGGAACCCAAAATTTAAAAAAACCCCAAAAATTTTTTTGGGCCCCCCGGAAAAAAAAAAAAAAGGGGTTTTTTTGGTTTTTAAATTTTTTTTTTAAAGGGGGGGGGTTTTTTTTTTTTTTAAAAAAAAAAAAAATTAAAACCCCCCCAAAAAGGGGGAAAAAAATTTTTAAAAATTTAAATTTTTTTTAAAACCTTTTAAAAAAAAAATTTTTTTTGGAAAAAAAATTTTTTTTTTTGGGGGGGCCCCTTTTTAAAAAATTTTTTTTAAAAATTTTTTTTTCTTTTTTTTTTTTTAAAAAATTTCTTTTTTCCTTTTTAAAAAAAATTTTTTTTTTAAAAAAAAAAAAAAAAAAAAATTTTAAAAAAAAAAGGAAAAAAAAAAAAGGGGGGAAAAAAAATTTTTTTTTTTTTAAAAAAAAAAAATTTTTTTTTTAAAAATTTCAAATTAAAAAAATTTTTTTTAAATTTTAAAAAAAAAATTTTTTTTTTTAAAACCCAAATTTTTTCAATTTTTTTTTTTAAATTCGGGGGTTTTTTAAATTAAAAAAATTTTTTTCCCCAAAAAAAAAAAAAAAATTTTTAAATTTTTTTTTTTAAAAAAAAATTTTTTTTAAAAAAATTTTTTTTAAAAAAAAAAAAAATTTTTTTGGGTTCCCCCAAAAAAATTTTAAAAAAATTTTTTAAAAAATTTTTTTTTTTTAAAAATTTTTTTTTTGGGTTTTTTTTTTGGGTTTAAAAAAAAAAAAAAAAAAACCCCGGGGGGGGGAAACTTTTAAAACCCCCTTTTTAAAAAAAGGGGAAATTTGCCAAAAACCCAAATTTGATTTTTTTTTTAAAAAAAGGGGGAAAAAAGGGGGGGGAAAAAATTTTTTCCCGGGGGTTTTAAAGGGGGTTTTTAAATTTTAAAAAAATTTTTTAATTTTTTTTTTTTTTTTTTTAAAATAAAAAAAACCCTTTTTTAAAAAGGGTTTTTTAAAATTTTTAAAAAAACCCCTTTAAAAAAAAATTTTTAAATTTTAAAAAAAAATTTTTTTTTTTTTTAAAAAAAAAATTTTTCATTTTTTGGGAAAAAAAAATTTTTTTTTTTTTTTTTATTTTTAAATTTTCCAAATTCCGGGGTTTTTTTTTTAAAAAAAGGGGGGTTTTGGGTTTTCCCCTTTTTTTTTTAAAAAAAAACCCGTTTTTTTTTTTAAAAATGCTTCAGATGCTGAAATTTCGATTTCAATGATTTTCAAAGTCTATGACGTCTTTGACGCACTTTTGAAATTGACTAAGAAAGTTTGTACACGGTCCAGAGCATTATTAATGGGCCGATTATTATCAAATTTTCCACATAATGTGTATATTAAGTTCTTATTGGTATACCCTGTCCGTTTTTCAAAATAAAAAAGTCCATGGTTCTATAGCGAATTCAAGATTCGAACCAAGGTCGTAAATTTTTTAAATGCTTATAAAATGGGTCCTTTTTGAGATAGAAAAGTGATATTTGGTCAGTATTAGTCCTTGGAGTCTTAAACATTTTGGTAAAATAATGTCATAGAACGTCACATACGCTATAAATGAAGATGTATTTCTAATATTAACAAGAGTATTTCTATATGTTAAAATTATCGAAGGACATGAAAATTTAATGACAATGTTCAGACGCTAAAATTTTGATTTCCAATGATTTTCAGAAGCCTATTACGTCATATGACGTCACATTGAAATTGACTACAAAAGTTTGTACACGGTCCAGAGCCATTATCAATGGGCCGATTTTCTCAAATTTTCACAGAATGTGTATATTACGTTCTTATTTGTTTCCGGTGTCCGTTTTTCAAAATTCGAAAAGTCCAACATTATGGCGGATCCAAGATTCGAACCAATGACGTCAATATTTAAATACTTATAAAATTGTCCGATTTGAGATAGAAAGTTGAAATTTTGTCAGTTAGTAGGTCTCGGGGTGCTTAACAATTATGTGAAAATGAACGTCATATGACGTCACGTACGCCATTTGTTTATTATTATTATTCTTTTCTTCTTCCTAACTAAACCTTATTTAATATGTTCCAATAGTCAGGACGATGAAATTTTTAATGGGTTATTAGGCACGTGGGGAAAATTTTTTGATTTCACCCCTACTGCATATATTACCATATCTCAATAAATATCGATTTTTGTAAATATATGTATGAATAAGAATTATAGCTGAATTTTGACGTTTCCAAAGATATTTAGTTTTTTAAAATTGGTTTTACGCAATACAAAGTTAAAGCAAAAAACTAAATGAAATGAAGCTAATTTTGCTGATAATATGCTGTTTTCTTGAGGTTTAACAGTCAATATCTCAGAAACGACTGAAGATAAGTTTATACATTATGCGTATAAAATGTAGCATGTTTAAGAGCTTTCAACGGTACCAGTTTATTGAAATTGGACTTCATATAAAAAGTTACATGGAAAATAAGATATTTCAAAAATCATGCATCATAAAAATGTGGAAAAGGTCACGCGCAGGGGGTCACCCAGCTTAAATACTTGCGCAACGACTGAAAAAAAAAAAAAAAAAAAAAAATATCAATTGCAATTGATGGGCCTAATATCTTGATTTTGTTGTGTTTTTTTTGTTTTTTTGTCGAATGTTGACTGTTTTTCCCAAAAAAAGCATTGAAGTTAATACATGTACAACGGCACAAGACAAAAATCCGTATTTGCAACACATGTAGCTACGAGCTGTTGCAAGCCTTGAAAAATTCACACGGGCAGCCCCACATTTTAGACCATCTAAAAACTGCATTGTTATGATAACGATATTCATAATTTCATCAGTTTGTTTGGCTGGGATGTTAACCTTTCAAAATATCACCATAGTTCGAAATTCCAGGAATTTTTTGGCAAAACTACGGGAAACCCAAAAAATGCCAAAATCGCTAAATACTTTAACTACGTTACAGGGGTCGAAAGGATATAGCACTATACAAATATTCAATACTTCTTCTACTGGGGGCTAAAATAAAACAAGGTTACAACTAGCTGGAGTATGAAATTCTATGTGTATGACTAGTAAAAATTTTGTATGTAAACTACATTGCAAGATAAGGGGGACTTTTATAAAATTCACAGAATGTTTCTATTTTTGCTATTTTCATAAAAAAA